>PUFA01001185.1:0-51525 GCA_003508835.1 Eonycteris spelaea
CTTGTTCAACAGCTCTGCCTTGGCCACAGAAATATTGTAATAAGCTGAGTAAGAGGTAGGGATCACTGGCCCCCTGGAGGAGGTGAGAAGTGCTGAAATTCTTGTCTGTGGGAACAAAGAATGACCATTTGAGCTCCTCTGCTGAGAGGCTGCTGAACTTTCTGCTCCTTAGTCTCTCTGTTTGTAAAATGGGACCCTGCATCACCAAAGAGCTGTAAAATAAGGAAATAATGGACCAGGAAATACTTGTTCAAATGTAAACAGGCCACATGAAGGCTATCTAGAAGCCAAACCAAGGCCAGTTATAAGTACTTAGAAGGCTATTTCTTTGTCCCTGACTTCTGCAGCTATGAGGACTTCTTTAGAGATAATTTAGTTTGGTCATGGACACACCACTAAAATCCGGAAAAAACTGACAGGCCCCTAAAGTTCTGGGCTTCTTATCATCAGTGATTCCCCTTGGTTCATGGCCCCAGTATATGGAGGGGCCAGTATAGGGAGGAGCTCGGTGGTAGGAATGGATCTGAGACTTTAGCTACCTGTCCTCCAAACTTGTTGGTTCTCTCCTATCCATCATGTACCCCTACCCCACCCAGCTCTATCAAGTTTGCCTGCTTATGAAGGCACCCTATGGCTTTCCTGTACACTCTGATAATTTCTTCTTTCTAGGTGGTACCACTCCTGCTTGAAACAGCCCCTCCACTGCAGATGTCCCGCAGTGAAGAGGTCACCCATGACCTCAGTAGTGGTCACCATGTTAGAGGCTGGGGTTAGCATCTCTGCCAGGAGACTTGTCACGACCCTCCACATCTCTCTTGAGTTCTTCTGAGACTGCCTGCGATGGGGCAAGCTCTTAGCCTGAGAAGGGATAACATCTCTCCACTTCTGTCATATCCCCAGTGGCCCCAGCCTCTTTCATAGTTGCAGAATGAAATGGGGGGAAATGAAACCAGTGGCACCCAGAAGTTTGGCAAGTGTATCAGCAGACCCTATTGTCTTGGTTTCACTGAAGCCCATGGGGCTGAGGTGCTGCTTCTCAGAGCCCCAGCCCATGAAAGAGAACTGCTCCTCAGGAAAGAAGTAGCTTCGGCTCCATGCTGGCTTGGGTTTAGATTCTTCTGCCATCAAGACTTCTGAGCTGGCATGAGGAAGGAAATAAAAAGAAATGCTTCATGTCAGGTTTCAGAGACACAGGGGCAAATAATTCCCTCCATTATTTATGCAAAGAGGAAGCGCACCCCCACTATATTCCTGTTGCTTACCAGCCACCCCCATCTTCTACCTGTCTATGTCACTGCCCCTTTGCTAACCTCTAGCTGTTTGAAAGGAAAAATAGGAGAAACTCATTAGTCATTTCTGCAGCTATTTGCAGCTCTTAGATAAAGGTCAAAAATAATGATTAAAATGCTCCACAGCTATTTACTGATTCATAGTGTGCTGTCTCCTATTCATCACACAATAGAAACTTAGGCATGCCAATATTCATCATCCTAAGTATTCATTTTACATGTAGGTTTTTTAAGCTAATAACACTGATGAAAGAACACTACTAGCTAACATAATATAGCACTTTCTTATGTCCCAAAATTGTGCTAAGATGGGAGTGTGGGTATAGATACAAATATAAAATTTAATGCTCATGACAACCATTTTACAGTTAAGAAACACGAAGCATTGAGAGGTAAAATGACTTTCCCAAGGTCACCAGACAGTAAATGGCAGACCCATGATTTAGATGTAGGTAACCTAACTCTAGAATCTGTGCTTTCAGCCACTAAGGTATACTCCCAAAATGACAATCTAATATCATATAAAACCTGCATGTAAGGAATTTTCTGACTGGACTATATCTATATGTTAGCAGAGAAGAGAACACTCTGGAGGGAATATGAACATGTAGAATAGGGAATTGTTATCCATAAGAAAAATATTAGGGCGAATGTGAGAATTCAGAGTCACAAAGTACCAAAAGAAAGTATGGAATTGAAAAAAAAAGGATGTGGCTTTATGTCAATTATATCTCAATAAAACTGGAAAAAATAAAAATAAATTTTAAAATGGTGTGCTAATTAGAGACTCAGTTCCCCAGCAGACACAGCCCTGTATCATATTATAGTGTATAATATTAGACACTATGTTCTAAGGCTCCTTTTCTCATAATCTCCATTAATAGGGCAGGGGCTATAGATCTCTGAGAACATAATCTGAATTTGATAATGAACATTAAAGCAAAAATCAGATTTCTTCTACAGAGCACTGAAATGTAAAGAATCCATAAAGCAAGGTATACCTGAACTTAACCAACACTCAACAATTCCACTAACCTGATTCTAAATGTGTCACTTCATTTTGTAACTGAATAATATGTGGGTTACAGAGATAATATGGGTTAACTTGGCTGAAGTTAGCACATCTCTTTTTTTCATTTTAGATTAAAAATATTACACATATACTTGCCCTAACACTATTCTTCCTTACAACAGCCACTTCATTCTGGTTAGAACCCTGTGCTCTCCTAGGATCTTCAATAGGATTTTCTTGAGGAGCCCAGAGATCCTAGGATGATGTAATGAGCACAGTGAGCCAGATTACCTGGGTTTTGGCTACTTGTGATCTTCTGCAAGTTATTTTATCTCCCTGTTCCTCACTTTTTTCATCAACAAAACAAAACGAGAGACTAATGGTATCTATTCCATAGGTTTGTTGTGAAGATTGAACCACTCAATATGCAAAAGTGCTTAGAACAATGTTTGGCACATGATAAGCAGGAAAAAAAAATATTAGCTATGTTGGAAACGATGTTATTCCTTAAATCTCCATCACTCAAAGAAGCATCTATCATTGATTTTTTGCAGCCACAAGCCAGGGCAAACAAATGTTTTTCCTCACATCCCATGGTCATTAAAAAAATCTCTGGAACAAGTTACAAGATCTGTAGTAATAGCAATTTCCTTCTCTATGCCAAGGTGAATAGAGGCACATAAAAGAAGAAGAATTAGGAGGCTGACAGGGGCATGTAACTACTACCACTGGTACATATTGCCCTACAGGAGGGTCTTATGAAGTCCTGGCCTACTTTAAGGACAACATCTCTCAGAGAGAGGCTGCCTAGCATAGTAAAATAAGCATGGGTTTGGTAGTCAGATGGATCTGGCTTTGAATCTTTGCTGTGCAATTCTAAGTTGGTTAGTCCCTTATTTTGCTCAGTTTTAGTTTCCTCATCCGTCAAATGGAGATAATAATGGCACATAGGGCTATTGAGAGGATTAAATGAAATAATGGATATAAAATGACTAGCAGTGTCTGGCACGTAGCAAATGCTTAATAAAAGTTTATTCATTTATTTATTGTTTCTTTTGAATATTAAGTGTCAGTTATGTGCTAAGTCACCTTTCCTGTTGTGAAAGGTAATAATTACAGATACTTTCCATAAGATATTTTCTAATTACAATAAGAATGCTCCCCAGCTAGATGGACAGCTTGAGAAGCAGACACTTGTGATCTGATAAGAGATTCTCATGATTTCTGTGGAAAAGGCCCTGTAAGTGCTGTGCTTGTGGCACTTCAGGCTGAAAAACCTTGACTAGCTCCAGATAGTCAAGTAATGGATTTGTCTGTCAGTAAAAGACACGATAACAAGGTACTACTTCTAACGGCAACAAGTCTCAAGTAGGTTCCTTATATACAGGGATTTACAGGGGTTTCTTATATACAGGGTTCCTTATATACAGGGATTTACAGGGGTTTCTTATGTACAGGGTTCCTTATATACAGGCAGGTTCCTTATATACAGGGTTGGGGATGGAGAAGGTGGAAGAGTTAAAGAACGTTCTTAGGTGTTATAAGGAATGATGAGGGCATAAAACACCCAACCCTAGGAACACTTTTGATGCTGGGGTGGTAAGAAGAGTTTAGAAGCCCAGACAGGACCTAGAGCAGAGGCAGGTCTGATTTTGAGCTGACTTCTTGTTCTGGAGAATAAGCAGAAGAAAAAGCAGAAAAGGGCCTGAGCCAGGCTTCTAGGAAAGGCCTAATATAGGCAACAAGGGTTTAATGCTTCTGGCTCAAGGGCCAGAAACTGATGCATACCTTAAAAAGAAACTGGGAAATAATAAATATAATATATTGATAGTGCTTTTTAGGGATAAGAACATTACTACCTACAATTTACTGAGCACTTACTATGTGCTACGCATGGGGTTATGTCCTTTACAAGATTATCTTCACATTCACAATAACCACATGGGATAGGTATCATTATGCCACTTTTCCAAGTGAGAAAACTAAGGCCAGGAAGAGTTTAATTGACCAGTCCAAGGTCTTGCAGCTGGTAAATAATGGAGGTAGAATTCAAAATTGTGCTGCCTGCCTCTTCAGGGACCTAATATCTTTCATAAACACTTACTTGGAGGGATCAGTGGTCTCCTGTCCTGATGTCTTCCAAAGCCCACTGATGCCATAATAGCAAGAGGGCTGAGCCTTCTCAGCTTGAGATCCCAAGTGGCCCCTTATTGGAGGCAGGAAATCGCTGGAATGGAGAGCAAAGGACTTTTGCCCTGCTGGGAGGCTTTGTGCACCCTCCCTTGAGACCTCCATGTGACCAAAGCCTAGGGATTGTGGCTGCTCCAGGACCTCCTCAGGATTGAGTGCACAGGGACCAGTGGCTTCTGAACTGAAATACTGGGGTGGCAATTCCTCCTCTTCCCCTCCTTCCTCCTCTTCCTCTTCCTCTCCCTCTTTCTCCCTCTTCCTCTTGCTGTTGTTGTTGTTGCTTCCACTGCTGTTGTTGCTGCTGGGCTGCACGAAAGAGCCTGTACTTCTCCCAGTTGGGGGGAGGAGGGCGAGGAGGAGGAAAGGCCTTCTTCCTGGCTCCCAGAGGATCTTGCTGGGTCTCATTAACTTTGGTAAAGAGCTCCCTTCTAGGCTGCCCCCATGCCCGGAAGCTCTGGGGCTCCAAGCAGATATGGCTCTCAGAGAAAGCACGGCTGCGCAGTGGGTGGGGCGTGGAAGCCATGGAGCTCCCTTCCTCACAAACTGAAGTTTCCTCTGTTTTTTCTGAGGAGTGTTTGAAGTCTCCAAGGAGGTCAAGAGAAGAGGTTGCTCGGTAGCTTGACAAATCCAGTGCTGGGTTCTCAAGGCAAGGATGGAAGGGGGTTGCCCATGAAAAGCCAGCCTTAGAATGAGCCATTTCCCTGCAAAAGAGCAGATGGGGATTGTGCAGAACAAGCAAGTTGCAGATGATCCCACATTTTGAATGACATCATTTATGTAAAATTTAAAATGGCTACAAAACAATGCAATCTATGTCATAAATGTAATAATAGTAACATATAATAATAATGAATAATATTAATAGCTGAGTATGTATTAAATGCCAGGCCTACTATTTTAAGTGCTCTCCATGTCTTAACATATTAATCCTCATAATTACCCTAGGAAGTTCTATTACTATTGTCCCGATTTTACACCTGGGGAAATTGAGGCATGGGCAGGTTAAATAACTTGCTCATGGTCATAAAGCTAGTAAGTGGTAGAGCTAGGGTTTGACCCTGGACGGTCTAGTTTCAAAGTCTGAATACACAAACCACACCAGTCTTTTTGTAGGACTCAGATTGTATGTGCTATGTCCTCTGGCTTACAAGTCTGGTTATCTTGCTTCATCTGTTTTTGTTTTGTTTTTAATTATGAAAAATTCAAACATTTACAAACATAGAGATTACTATAATAAATATTCATGTTTCTACTGACTGTTCAAAATAAGCACATCTTAATACTTTGCCATTGATGTTTCATGATTTTTTTAAGAAAATTTTTTCACTCCCCACTTTCATCCCCTATTGCTTCTCTAGATGCAAGCTGTATCATAAATTTCACATATATACTTTCTGTCCATGTTCTTATACTTGTAAAAAAAAAACATCAGGCAAGCCATTCACTAATATCTACTATTTTGGATTTAAAATATCTCCTTCCAACACAAGTCCAGTTAGAATTTTTTTGACTATAGATTTTTTTTATTTGATTGCAAAATAAAGTAGGATATAATATTAAAGAGTATTTTCTACAGAAGGAATGGGGGTTGAGTAAGAGAGTAAGCCTATTATAAAGCAATTATAATGAAAACAGTGCGTTACTGATTAATGAAACAGAATGAAAAGTCCAAAAACGTATGAAACTATCTATAAAAACATTATATATAACTGGCCATCCATAACAAAGAGATAAAGAAAGATAATTTAATAAATCTTTTAAAGATAACTGCAGAGCAGTGTTATTTAGAGCTGTACCATGTATTATATATTAAAATAAATTCCAGATTTAAGAGTTAATGGTGTGTGTATAAAATTTTAATATATATGTTATATATGTATTTATATGTGTGTGCGTATATGAAACACTATCAGAAAATTGAAAAGACTATCACTTGAGAGGAGAAATAAGATTCCCATCTTATAAGCAATAGATGCAAATATCCAAGGGAAAGAGTCCAGGTTTATTTAACTATGTATAAAAATATGTATAAAAAGTCAAACTTCTGTATAATAAAGAGCCATCAAAGTCAGAGGACATTTCTTTAGCCTTATATAGTATAAAGGGTTAAGCCTGCTAAGCCAAAGGATTTGGTTTCCTGCTGTAGCCTGTGAGCAATTGGCCTCATTCTAAGTACTGCCTAGTGACAGGAAATTCCAGCAGTTCAATTAAATCATCAGACAAAATATCCATTCAATAGTCATGATGAAGACCAAAAATACTTCTTTAAATAATAACACACATAATGGTACCCAAGCTCAGAGAGAATGGAAAGCAAAATATCCATCATTCCACTCATCTCAAGTCCCTATGCTAGCTAGTTCATCACTGACATGCATTGAAAATTCATATCCATATATCCCTACTCTCTTCTCATTTAGGGCTTAGCGCACCTAGAGCTCCTTTAGATTGTAACAATCCCTTGTGTGCAAACTGTTCCACCTGACATTTCCCCTCCATCCTCAAGGAAAAAAAACACACAAACAAATAAAGTGGTAAATGGAAAGTAAAAAGATGATAAATGCTATCAAGCAGAGGCCTTTCCTGACCATCTTATCTAAAATAGAAATGACTTATCCTTAATTATCTTTTTTTCTATTTTATTCTTTCTCAGAGGATATGTCACCATCTGATACTATATCACATACCTATTTTTACTTCTTTATTTGGTTTTCTACTCTCTAACTAAAATGTAAGCTCCACAATGTCAGGGATCTTGTATGTCTCATTCTTCTGGTACCTAGTGCCTGACACATAGTAGGCATTCAATAAATATTTTTTTAATAAATGAATTAATAACAAATGGAGAAAAAAACAAGGGCCATGATACTCATATAAATAAAAAGCTGAATTAAAGGCAAAAAGCAATAAACAAGACAAAGAAGGGCACTATAATGATTAGAACACATGATGATATCTAATTATTCTGAATCTTTGTGTACCAAATAACAGCATTGAAATTTCTAAAGTCAGAGGGATATAAAGTACAGCATAGGGAATATAGTCAAAATTTTGTAATAACCATGTATAGTACCACATAGGTACTAGACTAATCAGGGGTGTTACTTAATAAATTATATAAATGTCTAATCACTATGCTGTACACCTGAAACTAATATAAAATAATATTGAATGTCAACTGTATTTGAAAAAAAATTAAATTAATGAAAAAATTTCTAAAGCAAAATATAAGAAATGCAAAGGTAGAAAAAAGCAGAAACAAAATATGAGACTGTTTCAGCTGATGACAGATTCGACAGTCAAAAACTAAGATAATGGAAAAATCTAAATTTATTCATACACTGAAAACAGACTGTATTTTCTTTTTAAGGGCCCATTGAGTGTTTTTTACATTGACTATATATTAAGCCAAAAAGTGAAAGTAGTATAAAGTACAGTATCTAATAATACAACACTCAAAATTAATAACAAAAACAAAAAACAAAAACTTCTAGCATATAGAAAATAAAAGAGAAAAAATATCCTCCATTCTAAAGAGGAGGTCTAATTTGAAATTGTAGAATACATAGAAAATGACAATTAAAATATCAGAAGCTAGAGGATATGGTTGATTAAAGCAGTAGTAGAAGGAAGAATTATAGCCTCAAATATATTAATATATAAGAATTCAATACGTAATTGAATTACGTATTTAACAACATCAAAAAAAATGAGCTTCAAAGAAAAGAAAAGAAAGAAAAGAGCCCCCAAAATAGACCTAAGCAAAGCAGAAAGAAAACTAATGGTACAAATAAATACACTAGAAACAAATGATAGAAGTAATAATTAAAGCTAAAAGCTGGTTCTTCAAAAGAATAATAAAGCAGTAAGACAGATAAACCACTTACTAATGTAATAAAAAAACTCTAAATGCACAAAATTAGAAGAGGATATCTAAATCCACTAGTTACCACAGAAAAGTATATTGATGAATTTGACCAAAATAAAAAGCACACTCACATGGTCTTGTGTTAATTCTAACCTTCAAGGAACAGACAGCCCAAATTCTATTTACACTTTCCAGACTCTGAAATCTAGAGAATAGAGGGAGAAGAAAAGAATTCTGCACAACATCAGTAACCAAAATTTAACAACGAGAAGATATATAAAGGAAAACTAGAGACCATTTCATCTAAGAATGGTAGTGCAAAAAATATTCATTTTTTTGCATTTAAAAACATAAATATTAGGACATTAGTACATATAAGGAGTTTTTAAATAAACTACCAGCATATATTGAAGGTATAAACTTAAAAAAATTCTTTCTGAGAGGGGTACATGATTCAAAAAATTGGAAACCACTGGTCTGAGATAATCGTTTTTAATCAAAGAGGCCCTTAATTGCAATTACCTGGAGAGTTTGTTTAAAATACAAATTCATGAGCCTCACCCCAGAAGCTGGGATTTAGTTCCTCTGTGGTGGAGTCCAGGAATCTGCATTTTTAGCAATTGTCCCAAGGGATTCTAAAACAAGTGGTTCAGGAACCATACACTATAGAAACAAAGGGCCAAGCTGAAAAAGATGAGAGTGTTGTGGTTTGGGGCAATTATATGTTCCAGTTAGATTGCTTTCCAGTCTATACACCCTGTCTTCCACCCATCGCCACACACATTCCTACCTTCTATCTCTGTCTCTTTCCCCCTTCCCCATTCTTCATCTCCAATCTTAATCACATGAAATGCAGGCAGTGACAGCAACATCTCCAAAGGCCTCAGCTGGGCCAATGTCCTGCAGCTGTGGTAAGAAGAACTCTGCTCCATGACAGTCATCAAATTTACCATTTATTCCTTTTCTCTAGCCAGGGCACAGGAAAATCAATAGAGCACAGTGGAAAGAACACAGTATCAGAAAGACTTATAAATTCCAGTAAAATTTTAAAATCTGGCTCCTTCACCCAAAAGCTGTACAACCTTGAGCAAAAGTATTTGATTTACCCGTTTCAGTAAAATATCTGTCTTATACAGCTACTGTGAGGATTAACTATACAAAAAGGATCTAGCAATGATGTGGGTATATGGAAGATGATTAATAAATGACAGGACTGTTTATTGTTAGAGTGGAGTCCCTTACTCAGGGCCACTGCATATCGTTGTGCAAGTTGTGCAGTGTACAACATTTACTGCTGTATGCTTTGGTCTTATTCCTTGTTCCCATAAAGAGAGTTGGACTGAACTTTCCTCTGCTCAATAGCCAAGAGACCAGGAGACCTTGGGTCCCAGCTCAGCCCCATGGCTGCCCTGTAAAGAAGCCATTGTGAACCAAGGATTTCAATCCTGGGGTCATTTACTCAGTCTTCTAATCTATTAAAAAGGGAGAGACAATAAAAGACAAGTTCAGGCTTAGGAGCAGCGAGAATATCAAAAGGACTAGATATTATAAGTTGTCTTGTTTAGGTACTAATCACTTATATCAGCCTTACAGAATTTACCACTAGGTAGCCAACTCTAGAATAGTTGGAAGAAAAGAGGATGCCCTTCTAAGGACATTTGGTGTATCAATTCATGGCACTGTGGCCCTATCTGGAGGTACTGGACTCTAGCAAGGCAACCTGGAAGTTGCTATTCTCTATGTTAATTCTGATTTTAAAAGCACTGTCCTCCCACATACACAACTTGTATCGGGCCAGCCTGAGCCTTGCAGAGTAACTTATATCAGGGGAGCAGAAGTAGGCATGACTCCAGAAAAGAGAAGGACTGCCCTCAAGATCAGCTGGACCAATGTGTATACAAGTCATTCCAAGCTCTCATTGAATATTACACTGTGCAAGGTACCCAGATCAAATGGAAAGCAAAACTGCCTTACTGGTACTAACAACTGAAGCAAACTGGTGAATGGGAGGCTTTCATTGATGTGTATTAGGCTCAAGCTGAGGGTTTTGGCTTCTAGAGATCCTATTTTCAAAGGGCTCAAGGCTTCTACATGCACAGAAATCTACAATTCCACTTTAGGACCAAGTAAGAATTATTCCCTGGAGTGGAGGGCAAGGAGCTTTATTAAGGGAAGAGAACTACAGTATCCTACTTATTACTCTGTATTAGGCACTGTTTTAGGCACTTTTGTGTGTTCATTTCTATTAATTTTCACACCAGCCCATTTAAATTCGGTACTATCATTGCCAGTTTGAATATGAGGATCCTGAGGTTTAGAAAGGACAAATCATTTTCCCAACTAGTAAGAAGCAGTAGTGTCCAGACTGAAACTTACTTTATTTGGCTCCATGGGCAATCCCATTAAAGCAAGAAGTCCTGGGGTGAGGCAAAAAGTACTTTCACTATATTTATCCCCAGGTATCCATGAAGACTTTAACTCCTTGCTGAAGAAAGGGGAGGGTCATGAAGGCTAAGTATGAGAAAGGGCTTTGTTACACCAGCAAGGAGACTACATCTCAAAAACAAAAGCAAATTGTCTGCCAAGTCCTGGGCTGTTCTTCTCTTTTCCTCTTGGCACAGGTTGCATTATCTTCTGATAAATAGTTTTTCCCCTTTTGTTAAAATCAATCTCTCTCTCTCTCTCTCTCTCTCTCTCTCTCTCTCTCTCTCTCTCTCTCTCTGCCTAATATTTGCAGAGACTAAAAAATCTCCTCCTGCCTTCTCAGCCCTTTTGAAGTTTTCTTGTTTGGATATTTTATTTTTAAACTCCCCACAATAGCTTGGCATTCCAGGATCTCAGCAGCAAGAGTACACAGGTTCAGCTCCTCTCCCCTTTCCCTTTCCTCAACAGCCAAAAGATAAGACTACTCCAAGAGAAACAGCCACTCCCAGCTTATTGCTAAAGGAAATATTTGCAAGATCCAGGACGTGAAACACAAGGAGGCTATGCAGGGAGGGGAAAAGGGCTCAGAGAGCTTGCTGTCACCACCCTTCTTTGCCTCTAATCCACAGAACTTGAAGTAAAGAATAATTCGTCTGGCAAAAACAAATTAAAATAGCAGGACTCACCCAGAGGCTTTTACAGCCCCTAGTAGGCTGGTGCAAAATGTTCTTTGAAGAAATCAGATAAGTTCCTGCATTATTGGAGGTGTCCTTGGTGAAGCTTAGCTCTCTCTTTCCAATGACCCCAACTTGGAACTTCCAAAAAGGTCTTCCCATTAGTCCTCTGGACCCTACATAGTGTCATACTCATGGTGATAAGGGATGGTAATGATCACTCTTGTTTACTGAGTTTCCGTCATGTGTCAGGCACAGGGCTGCACACTTAACAGACTTGATCTCATTTAACCCTTGAGGCAATCTTCTGGTATGAGTATTCTCTTCTTCAATATAAAAATGAGGCTCAGAAAGGTTAAATAACTGAGGAAATACAAAGAGAGTAAGTAGCCAGGAGAAGTTACAGCTGAGATCCATAGGACTCCAATGCCCATGCTTTGCCAAAACAATATGCTGGCTCTCCCGTGGTCTCATAACCTTCTCAAGAGTTTTAATAAACATATTACCAAGGGACCAGGAAGATTTGATACCCTCAAGAACAATTTAGCTAAGGATAAGGCTGGCCAAGATTATTAAGGCCTTATTTTCTAATATCCAGTGTTTTGAAACTTGAGCATGCATTAGAATCACTTGGAGGACTTACTAAAACATAGGTTGCTACTATGGAAAATAGTATGGAGGTTTCTCGAAAACTAAGAATTGATCTACCATATGATCCAGCAATCCCTCTACTAGGTATTTACCCAAATACTTGAAAAAATTTATCCAAAAATATATATGCACACCGATGTTCAGCGCAGCATTATTCATGGTGGCCAGGACATGGAAGCGACCTAAGTGTCCTATGATAGATGTTGGATAAAGAAGATGTGCTATATATATATATATATATATATATATATATATATATATATATATATACAATGGCATATTACTCAGCCTAAGAAGAGATGAAATACTAACATTTGTGACAACATAGATGGACCTCAAGATAATCATGCTAAGCGAAATAAGTCAGACAGAAATATTGAAAACCACATGATAACACTTATATGTGGGATAGAAACCTAAAAGCAACAAACAGAGACTCATGGACATGGACAATAGACCTGTGGTTACCAGAGGGTAGGGGAGGAGGGGGGGAGTAGATGGGAGTAAAAGGGTCAAATATGTGGTGATCGAAAGAAATCTAACTATGGGTGGTGAATACACATGCAACATATATATGACTTACTGTTGAATTGTATAGTTGAAACTTATTGGATTTTGTTAATCAATGTCACCATAATAAATAAACAAACAAATAAGTAAATAAAGCATAGGTTGTGGGTCCTACACCCAGAATTCCTGATTTAGTAGGTCTGAGACAGAGTAGGGGAATTTTTACTGGTAATATTTTCCCAGATAATGACAGTACTGCAGGTCTGGGATCATACTTTGAGAGCCACTGCTCTAATCAGTCATTCTTTACCAGGTTCCCGACTTACTAGGGTGTCTTCAGTGGTATAAAGCCATTAAAAAACTTCCCAAAACAAAATGCATTTTAATTAACTATATATATACCACCCACGTGACAAGTGGGAAAAGATTTACAAAATAAAACAATAGGCATACTGAAGTTCTTAAAAGCTTTGGGAATCTTGATACTATTTAAAAAAATTTGGTGTCCCACCATAGTTAAACAATGGACAGGCCTGAGGAAGAGAGCAAATCTTATCTATTTGAATCCTCATGTGTACCAGACATTAATGTAGTGAATTTCAAAAACCCAGAATACAATGAAATAGATTCAGTACCAAAGTTATAAAGAATATGATTCTATCTCAGAAAGTTTAAAAGGCATTGTGGGTGCTTAATTATGAATGACGATTATTAGTATAGAGTAGTTCTTTGACATGTATATATTAAACATTTGAGGTTTTTAATCCTTTGAGAGTAACCCTAAAGTTTGATGAAATGTAGTAAATGCTTATTGTGCAAAGGGTATGGATTTTATTTGCAAGGAATCACAATACAGGTTTGTAGGGCAAGTCACCCAGCAAAGGAGGGGGGTAGTCAACCTCTTGGCACTTCCATCTCAATGTGGTTTGATGAGTCTCTATTTGTTGTCAAGGTATATATATGTGAAGTAACCACAGTGGAGGGAAAATGTGCTTCTTGGGAATGATGGCACTGAAATGCAAACTATCTGCAAACTAGTACTGGTGATGGAAATTAAGAGAGATGGAAAAGTCTTAAGAAAGTTATGTTTCTGAGCCAAATAAAATGTTTATTGGTGGTGGTACATACTATGTTGTAGTGGTGGTGACACATTTGGAGATACATTCACAAAGGTCTGGTGACAGACCCCCTCAGAAATGTCAAAGATCTCACAGATTTAGATAAGCAGAAGTGCTGGTTAATGAAGAATTCTAGCAAATCAAATTCTAGTTAACAGTGAGATCAAGCTTGTCTGGTAAGTAACACTGTTATTGGTATAGGGATCATTCCGAAGTCCTTAATGTTTAATTTCCCAGGCCTAAATTGAACCAATGTGGTTGCCTCCTCAGATTTTCCTTTTTGTTATAAATTCCAGCAACTTGACATGTATCCAGAGAATACCATGTGCATTCAACTCACTATTTACATTTTACCTGATGGCTTTCTGAATTTTCTTTGTGTATGGCTATCAGATTCAACAGTAATTTAGGATTTAGCTTTTTTCTTCTTTTTGTTTTTGGTTAATATGATCACAAATACCTATTTCTATGCAAGACCCAATATTTGTATACCTAGCACTGTTAATGGCTATATTCTATTCTATCATGATGATATATTAAATTGGTAAATCTTTTCCATGATTATAAATAGTACTGCTTCAAACATCTTTAAACAAATTATTTTTTTTCTTTTTAAGTTATTTTCTTGTGTGTATGTTGGGTCAAAGAGTATGAACAGTTTTGTAACTCTTGTCACATATTTCTAGATTGCCCTCTAGGAAAACTTAACCAATTTATACCACTCCCAGAAACACATACTCTTTTCTCACAGCCTCGCCAAGATAGATTTTTGTAATTTCTATGTATTATTTCCATTAATTGTTGATAGTTTAATAAGCAGGTTGTGATACCTTGAAGCTGTTTTGATTTGCATTTCTTTAATTCCTAGAGAGGTTGTACTTTTCCATGCAGTGATTTTACTGCATTTATTTCCTTGTGTGTAAATTACCTATTCATTTTCCTTGCCTTTTTGTGAAGCAGAATCTGAAAGTTGACCTTCAATATCTGTAATCATTCTTTATATTTTTTTGGACAGTAAACTGTTATCAGTGATGCTGACCCCAGACAATTTCCTCATTCTCTTGTTTAGCTTTTTATTACATGTCGTGTACAAAGTTCCCCCCTCCAACTTTTATATATATGGAATCATCCATATTGTTTGATAATATCTTCCATTAAACAGAAAGGAATTTACTTCCATCCGTTGCTGAAATAAATAAGCTATTCCACTTTTCTGCTTTTTAAGAATTCACTATGGAGCATTATATGCACTATTGATCTAAGTTAATTATTCTCCATATTGATACCTAGAATTCCCAGCATTTTTTAAAGAAGGAGTAATTGCTTTCCCCTGTTCAGGGTTGCTTCCAGTATGCTCTATAGTCTTAGAATATCTTGAATCTGCTCCTAGAATCTCTATTTAAAAAAAAAAATTAAATGTTTGACATTTTTCAATCCACTTTCATGTTTTTGATAATTGTCACTTTATGACAGGCTTTAAAATATGATAGAGTAAGCCTACCATCATTATCTTCTTAAATAAATGTATTTTTGGTATTATTTCCCATTTAGTTTTCCAGATAAATTTCGCTATGAGTTTGACAAGTTCTATAAAGTATCCCGCAGTGATTCTAATCAGTAGTGCATTATATTTATATATTCACTTAGGGAGTATTGTAATCATTAATGCATTCAGTGTTCCCAGATTGAGGTCGAGTATAGCTATGAATTTATTCATGTCTTACTTCTCCCAATAATTTTTTTAAGTTTTATAATTTTCCTTGAATAAATTTTGTATGCTCAGGATTAAATTAATATCCCAGTATTTAAATTCACTTTGTCACACTTTTGACAAATCCTTCCATACCTCCGAAGCTTGCATTCTTTTTAGGTGTTAAAGCCTTCCCGAAAAGTGTACTCTTCCTAATGAAATGAGTACTCTTCCTAAATGAAATGAGGATAATCTGAATTATCCATCTTCTTTCACTCATCAGCAAATGGGAAATGTGAACTGGATATTTCACACACTGCTCATGATGTGGTATGACAAAGGGGAGACAGAGAGCTAGCCCTAGGCTGAGAATTGAAAAACCTGAGTAGTAGTCTAGTTTTGTCATATGATTACTATATAACCTCAGAAGTAATGTGCTCTGGAGTCAGATGCTTGTTTGATCTGGGACAAGTAATTTTAATCTGTGAGTAAGTTTCTTCATTTGTAAAAATGGGTCCATAAATGGTAACTATCTCATGAGGTCATGATAAATAATAAATGAAATAATTCATGTGAAATGCTTATAATAGTGCCTGACACATAACAAACACTTAATAAATGTTAGTTATTATACCTTTTTTGTTGCCGTTAATAATAGTATAACACCTTTCCTGAGTCTCAGCTCCCTTCCATTCTCAGTCAAATGGGAACAATAAGACTTACCCACACAAGGGTTGTTGTGAGGATTAACAATGGTCATGTACATAAAATATCCTAGACATTCTAAAGATCTGGGCAAAGTAGAAAATGGAAAGGATCACAGGAGGCAATCATAGGTACAGAAAACCAGAAGAGATAATCCAGAAAATACTTTCTTTTGGCTTTTAAATACATCATACTTATATGACTTTTTCTCCCAGCAGATCTACTCATTAATTTTTTCCCTCTTTATAATAGTAAAATGTGTTTGCATTCTATGCATGCAAATAACAGTGGAGGAAGACAACCAAGAGCGTAACTAGATGGAATTAAAATTTGTTGCAGGCTTCCAGGCAAAGAGAGTGGCTCAAGAATATACAATTGATTTTCCCACCTACACCCATCATTCCTGTTGTGACAGCAATGACATAAGAAATGTTAAAATGTGTATGTGACGGGTGGGGAGGAGTGGAAACTCCATCAGGATTTCTCCTCTTAAATGTCATCTCTGCCCTTGACCTTCCCTAGGCCTTCTCATCTTCCTTGAGATCATATACTGTGATCTCCCTTCTCCATCTTCAGAATCAATACTCCTCCCCTGTCCGTTGACCTCTCCTTTCTGTTCTTAAACTTAAACCCAAATCCTAACCAAACCTTGATTTAATCCAGTGGTTCTCATATTTAGCTTTTAAAATCAGAATTACCTAGAAGGCATGTGAAAACGCAGATTTCTGGGCCACTTCCCAATTTCCGATTCAGTAGGCCTGAGAGGGGGCCCAGGAATTTGCATTTTAAACCAGTTATTATGCGATACTGAGGTTGCTGTCCTGGGGTCTCATTTTTAGAACCACTAACTTTAATCCTATTGCCCCATCTAACTACCTCCTAATTTTCTTCTTCCTTTTTCTAGCCAACTTCTTTTAAAACTTTTTAATGTTAAAACATCTTTTTAAAAATTCTTCTTTTAAAAGTTTTCTTCGAATCACACAGTAACACTAACACATAACCGATCTACCAAAATTAATGAAAAGACACTGAAGCACTCCTACATTGCTGGTAGAAATGTAAAATGGTACAGCTGCTTAGGAAAACAGGCAGTTCCTCATTAAGTTAATAGAATTACCATATAGTCCAGAAATTCCACTACTAAGTATATTCCCAAGAGAACTGAAAGCATATGTCCATACAGAAACTTGTACCTGAATGGTCATAGCAGCATTATTCACAATAGCTAAAAAGTGGAAAAAACCCAAATGTCTGTTAATGGATGAATGGATAAATAAAATGTGGCATATCCATACAGTGGAATATTATTTGGCATGAAGAAAGAATGTAATACTGATACATGCTGCAACATGATGAACTGCTAAAACATGCTTAGTAAAAGAAAGCAGACCTAAAAGCCCACATATTGTATGATTCTATTTATATTAAATATACAAAATAGACAAATCCATAGAGACAGAAAGTAAATTAGTGGTTGCTTGAAACTGAGGATGGGAATGAGGAACGACTACAAATGGACACAAGGAATTACTTTTGGGAGATGAACATGTCTAAAAATTGGATTGTGGTGATGATTGTACCACATTGCAAATTTACCAAAATTCATTGAATTATACACTTAAAACAAGTGAATTTATGACGTGTAAAGCTGTGTGCATTTCTTCTCCATGCATCTCCCTTACAGATAATCATGTCATCTACTTTCTATGCCTGCCACTTTAGTAAGCTTACTTTCTTGAAGGTCACTTATGATTCCAAACTGTCAAAGCCAGTAGTGGTCCTCTCCTTATCCTCTGTGCTGGTGTACTGGCATACTTCCTCTACCACTCCAGTTGCTTACTCCTTCAGTTTCCTTTACTCATTCTTTGTCTTCACCCTACCCCCTTGCTGGGTGGTCAACAAGCCTCCTCCAAAGAAGCCACTTGTCTCCCTCACTAACTTTAAATTCAACACATCCCAACTCAAACTTATCATCTCCACCAAACCAGCTCCCCTTCTCACCTGGCCTAGCTATGCCAATAACCTTCTCCAAGTCACTGGGCATCAGATTTATTTTTTACTTATCTCCCTTCTTTCCCAAATTCCAATCACCAAGTTCTCTCTACTTTTCCCTCAAAAGGTATCACATATTTATGATCGAATAATCTGAACAGAAAACATAAGAAGCAATGCAAATATTAAATAAACATAAAAAATCCCAACTAGAATAATTAAAGCAAATTAAAAGTATAATAGATACCATTTACACCTATTGAATTAGAAAAAAGAAAATTTTCCATGATTGCAAGATTTTGGGGAAAATTATATTCTCATAAATTGCTAACAGTAGTGAAAAATACCTTCTAGGAAAGCAGTTGGTGAAATCTATCAGGAACAATAAGAATGTTCATATTCTTTCAACTAGCAATCTCAACTCTAGATAATTGTTTTTAATGAGATAGTTCAAAATAAGAAAACATGTGTAGCTACAAAATTTTTTTGCATCATTACTTTATAGTAAGAAATTGGAAACAATCTAATTACCCAATAATCTGGGAATGATTAAGCAAATTAGAGCACATTAAGCTAGTAAAATATTATGTAGTCATTAAAATTTATAACTACTGAGGAAGCCTGTATAGCAACATGAAAAATTTTTTACCAAGTATTGCTTAATTGGGGGAAAAAAGGAGCAGGACACACAAAATCAAATCTACATAGTTATTATAACCTTGCCTATAGATAAAAGCTGGCAAGGAAATGAAAATTAGGGTGTTAGGGTAGTAGGAATAAAGTTACTTTTTCCTTTGTTTCTAATTTCCTGTAGTATTGTTTTCATAATAAATAAACATTTTTCCCCCCCCCAAATAATGCAATTATCTATCCCTTCTACTTCATTCCTATTGCACCCCTATCTTCCCAATCCAGGGCCATATTCTTTCATGCCTGGATCACTGCCCATAATTGGTTTCTCTTCAACCCATTTAGGCTTCAAATGCTGCCAAGTTACCTAAACTGTTACATTTACCATATCACTTACCCAACTGATAATCTTCATTTGCTTTTATGTTTGTGATCTTATCTATATTTAAAGGCCTACCTATCCTTGCCCAATATTTTGCTATTCACCTTTCTCTACTGTTACTGTTGTTACTCTTCTCTTTCTTCTTCCTCCTTCTCCTCCTCATTATCAACTAACAACATTTAATGAGGATTTACGGGGCCAGGTTATGTTCTAAATGCTTTACATATATTAATTCATTTAATCCTTACAACAATAACATGAGGTAGTACTTTTACCTCATTTTACAAGTAAGGAAACTGGGCAGGGATAGAGGAAGAGAGTCAGGGGGCTGACTTGCCAAGCTAACACAGCTGGAGTATAGAAGAATCTAGATTTGAATCCAGGCCAACTGACTCCAAGGCCAGAACCCTTAACATGCGGGGCTTATTTCTCCAACACATCCTGTTTCGTCCTCTGGGCCTTTCTTCCCAGAGGAAAGAGTAAGTTGCAACCTATATTTTTCTTACCCTCCAGTGAACTTAAATAAGGCATAATAATATTGGGCCCTTGCCGCATGCCAGAAGTTTCTTGTTTAAATCATGTATTTAACACTTTTCAACTTACAGCAACTTGCCAGAGTAAGCGAAAGCTGGATTTAAATCTTGGTTTGTCTTTCTAGTAGCTGTGAGACCTTGAGTAAATTACTTAGTTTTTCTGAACCTCAGATGCATTATCTGAATCAATGGTTGTCAAAATGTGATCCCAGGACCAACTGTATCAGTATTACCTGGGGAGCTTGTTAGAAACACACACACAGATCTCCACTGCACACTTACTGAATCATACCCTCTGGGGGTGGGATCTATGGCCTATCAAGCCCTTCACATGTTTCTAATGCACACTCAAGTTTGAGAACCATCACTCTAATTATAATAATACCTGCCTGACAGAGTTTTGGAGAAGATGAAACATATCTGTAACTTAGCTTATGGCATGTAGGTTATTTTGCAAATGGTAATTTATTACTACTTCTACTTAACTGTGTGTGGGTTAGCCTTTCTTGCTCAAGTTGTGGGTTGGCAGGCATTATGTTTCCTGATGCTCTCTAATAATTCCATGCTTGCCTAGAAAAAGGCAGTATATACTGCAGTATATACACTAGGTTTTGAATAAAATCTTATTGCTTCCCTGGCTGATTAGAAGGGAACCATTTTTGTAGAAGCACCGTAGGTAGAATAGCAGGTCCTCGAATAATATCTCTTTATCCAATGGTATCTTATTATAACACTGATGAGGAAAAAAAATAATTCCAAGCCAGAGCACTGTGTGAAGTTTTCATTTTCACCCCATGACTGCATTAGTTTTCTCCAGAGATTCTGGTTTCTTCCTGCATCCCAAAGATGTGCACATGAGATGAATTTCCATATCTATATTGTCCCAGTCTAAGTGTGTGAGTGTGTGTGTGTGCCTATGGTAGAAGAGTGTCCTGTCCAGGGTGGACTCCTTCCTTGCACCTGAGCTGCCACGAGGGGATCTGGCCACCCACGACCCTGACCTGGAATAGTGGGTTGGAAAAATTTATCTTACTTGTTTTTATTCATCTTTCTTAAATGTATGTATAGCTGACATTTATTTCAATGTTTAATATTAGAAGTGTTTTGGATCTTTATTTAGAAATTCAGTAATGGTTTTGTTACCAGAAATATGCTGTAGGAACTTAACTCTTGTTTATATCAATTAGCCTACAGTAAAATTGGTTTCCTTACATGTCATTTTGCTTACATTCACAGTTTCCAAGAATCTATTGATAATGTTAAGTGAGGACTTACTGTGGAGTGTCTCTTAAGTTAGACTGCCTAGATCTGGTCAACTTACTATCTGTGGGACTTTAGGCAAACGAATTTATCTGTGTGTGCTTCAGTCTTCTCCTGGACAAATGGGGAGATTAATAGTACCTACCCTTTAAGGTTACGGTGATAAATAAGTGTAAAGTGCTTTGAATGGTGCCTAGAATACAACACTGTGCTCAAGAAATGTTAGTTAGCATTATTATTTTTGTGTTATTTCACCCATTCAGTGGTGGAGGCTCTGTTTCTTCATTTGGCAAGCAAATGGCAAATATCCTTGAGCAAGTCTCTGACCAAGATGCGGGCTCCTTTCTCAAAGGTCTCAGTCTAATGTGGGAAACTCAGCAGGCTCATTAGACTGAAACAATTTCTTCATGGACATAGTACAAGCCAGTTCATAGTAAGGAATCAAGACCAGCCATAGAATCCCATAGTATCCCCATCCAGATTAGACTCCTGAGCCATGATGCTGAGTGATCCATTTGAAGGGTTTCCTTTAGGGATCCATATTGAAGCAATTATAATGGGAAAAGCATGAACTTTGGGGTCAGATAAATCTGGACTAAATCCTGGCTCTATTACTTATACTAGATGTGTGACCTCAGCTAAGTTATATAACCTCTCTAGACCTCATCTATAAAATGGGTAGTAAAAATGACTGTTATGGAGAATAAATGAGATTATGGGAGTTAAAAGATCCTTCACAGTGATTGATACTTAGTATATGATCAATAAATGTTGGATTCCTTCCCATTTCCATTGCCAACCAGAAAACTAATAGGTTTTCCAGACTTTGGAATAAAAAAAAAAAGCCAAAAGTATTCCTGACTACATCAGCAAATCACAGGAACAATGTAGGCCTCAATGAAGAGTCCTGGACTCTTCAAAAGTCAGGACATTCAGATTCTAGTCTTCTCCCTTGGTGTCCCCTCCCTAGGTGCCCCCACAGAAGTACAGCTAAGAGTCTCCTTCCCTGTCCCCCTTCATTCCTGGAGTTTGAATTAAAGAATCAATATGATTTAGAGGCCTCTTGTATAATTTGGCCTGGAGAAGATCTGACTGAAAAGAGTATATCAAAGACACCTCATATCTATTAGAATGGCAATCATCAATAAGTCAACAAACAACAAGTGTTGGTGAGGATGTGGAGAAAAGGGAACCCTCATGAACTGTTGGTGGGATTGCAAATGTTATAGCCACTACGAAAAACAGTTTGGAGTTTCTTCAAAAAATTAAAAATAGAACAACCTTGTGATCCAGCAATTACATTTCTGAGTATCCAAAATACTAATTTGAAAATATATATGCACCCTTATATTCACTGTAGTGCTTTTTGCAATAGCCAAGATATGGAACTAACCTAAGTGCCCATCAATAGAAAATTGGTTAAAGAAGACATGGTACATTTATACAATGAAATATTACTCAGCCATAAAAAAGAATGAAACCTTACCATTTGCAAGAAAATGGATGGATACAGAGGGTATTATTCTAAGTGAAATAAGTCAGAGAAAGATAAATACCATGTGATTTCACTTGTATGTAGAATCTAAAGAACAAAATGAATGAACAAACAAAAGGAAAACAGACTCATAGATACAGAGAACAAACTGATGATTTAGGAGCTGGGACAACTGGGGGATGGGGAGTTGGGTGAAAAAGGGGAATGGATTAAGAAGTGAAATTGGTAGTCACAAAATAGTCAGAGATGTGCAGTATAGCATATGGAATAGAGTCAATAATATTGTAGTAACCACGTTTAGTGCCAAGTGAGTACTAGACTAATTGGGGGGGTCATTCTGTAAATTATATAAATGTCTAACTGCTGTGCTGTAAATCTGAAAATAATATAAAACAATATTGAATGTCAACTGTAATTGAAAAATAAAACTTAAAAAGCAGTATATCAAGGAATTTCACAATAGAGAGGGTCCAGCCAGGCTGATGTAGAGCAACCCAGAGAAGGTAACTGTCACTCCTTATGGTCAACTATGGTAGGTGGGCTCACCTCTGGGGAATAAACTGGGTGCCATATTTCCCACATTACAGGAGAAGACTCTCTATTCTAGACATTTTTTTTTCCTTAAGTGCTTTGCCCAAGCAACTCTTTTCCCTCTAGCCCAAGCCATATATGCCATTTATAAAAATGTCCCCACCTTCTTTCAGGAATTTTAACCTATTGTTAGCATGATCTGCCATTGGACTTTTAATGAGAGGACCTTAAGTTCTCAACAAGCCTTATGAAAAATAAAGGTGGCAGAACCCAAGAAACAAGTACCTCCAGCAACTCTGAAGCAAAGGCACAGCAGTAGCTTGGCAGTCTTACCTCCTCTTTGTCCCCTCCAACTGCCCAATCACTACTGGAAAGGCAGTTATAACTTATGACTTATTATCTATGTTTCAGCAAAGTCTGGTACCACATGTCTTTGGGCCTGGGAAGGCCTGCCTCAGGCCTCTGAGATGATGGGCACATCATCCCACAACACTGCCTGACTACTACTTTCAAAAGGTCCTAGTGATCAGTTGCGTCTGTAGCCCAGCTGCCTGGGGGCAGGCTGGATGACACCTGTGGCATCAAACCCTTGGTATAGACACCAGACTAGGTTTCTCAAAGAAAATTGAGCAAACAGGAGACCATACCAATTTCCATAGAAGCCTCACAGGTACCAACTCAACCTAACTCCCTGAATGGTCACTTACCTCTCTGACTGGCTGGTCTTCCTGTTTCCTGTTATTGGTTTCCATTTGTCTCCAGTAAATTCCTGCAAAGCAAAATTCTGATAAAAGTTAGGGAGCTCTGAGCAGCCAGGTATCTAGACGGCCTCAGAAATGTGAAGAGGTCAGGAACCTGCCCCTAGCCGGGCCGCCCTGCCCCCAGCTGGTTCCTTCTACTCTCCCATGTTAGCTACAGAAATATGTACTTGGATGGCTGCCTTTCTGTCAGCAGGCCTGCTGAGCTACTGGGGGCATGCAGAGACTAAGAGAGTAATCAGTTGACCTGAACAGTGTCATCTAGAAACTCCGTGTTACCCTCTCCTTCTCTACTCCCCTCCCAAACCACGTTTAAAACCAGTTTAGCATGTTTGTTCTTTGCTCTGGCTCTTGTTTGTTCCACCTGGTTAGCCTGCCTTTTCCTCTTGACTCTTTCGACATAGAAAGCATCTTCTTGGAAAGCCCTTGCTCTTGAGGGGCCTTTGAGGCCTAAAGCTCCTGCTGCTGCAGCTCTCTTCTAGAGTGAGGCAGATGGAGATCATGCATGTAAGCACACAGCTGTACTGCAAGGGCCCTTCCTCTTCCAAGATCTGCTACCAGGGGCTCAGGTGGGCTTATTTCTGGGGAACCAGAGTGCTGAGTGCCATCTTCCTCACATTATAGGAATAGACTCTTCACCTTGGGCATTTTTTCCTAAAGGACTTTGTCCAAGCAACTCTTTTCCCTCTTGCCAAGGCCATGCATGCCATTTGTAAAAATGTCCCTACCCCCTGTTCTTGCTCCAAACCTAATGCAAATTTGCCTTTGACATTCTCCCTGATTTTGCATTCAGTACCCTCTATCTAGTGACTCAGAGCTTAGCCCAATAGGTATGCACAGTTGTCCCTAAACTTCACTGGTCTTTCAAATTCCTTTTTCCAGTTCTATTACTGGTCCCATTTAAGTTTTATTGCCTTCACCTCAATGAAAAAACTTTATTTCCTTTTGGAGGTAAGATACCTGGTGTCAGTCATACTGGCTAAGATCCTTAATAGCTGTGTTATTTGAGGAAAGTTTTGTCACTTCTCTGAACCTCAGATTCCTATTTGGCAAATAAGGACTATACTATCTAGCTTTGCTGGGTTCCAGTAGTGGGGATAAGACGGGATATGTATAGAGAATGCCTAGCACAGTGCTCAGCACATAGGAGGCTCTGGATGTTAGTAACCATGAAAAGGATGAGGTTATGAGATTAGGGCAGTCCCTGCATGTATCTGTCATGTCAGAGCAGCTCTAACTACTTGTTAGACTTCAGACTCTGCCTTGACGCCATGTGAGATGTCTCTGGCCTCAAAGACATATTACTTGTTCAGCCACAGTGGGAGCCAGGATTTCCTGTCCATGCCCTGTCTAGCCCTATGGGAAGTGCTCGGTAAATAGCAGTGGCCAAACCAAACAAAGTCCTGTCCTAACTCCCAACCTTATACTCAGATCCCCAGTATGGAATTACTATTTTTTCCCCATGAGCCACTTAGGTTACCGTAAATTGTCTGTACCCTCTGAACCAAAGAGGCAGTTACCCAATGGCTTGTAGCCGATGGGAGTTGACTCTGATGGGAACTTATTGCTCCAATGGAAGGTATACTTCTAGAAGACATCCTCCTATACTGGAGAGTGCCTGGGCTTTGCAATCAGCTTATAGAGAGACAGCCTAGCACAATTAGTATCTTGGTCCTGAAATTAGATTACATAGATTCAAATCCTACACTTGCCCTTCACTAGCTATGTGACCTCAGGCAAACCACCCAATTTCTCCTTATCTCATTCTCACTAGCTACTTAATTATGTGATCATGAAAA
Source organism: Eonycteris spelaea (assembly GCA_003508835.1). Lineage (NCBI taxonomy): Eukaryota > Metazoa > Chordata > Mammalia > Chiroptera > Pteropodidae > Eonycteris > Eonycteris spelaea. Next base: position 25,512 of record PUFA01001185.1, read on the forward strand.
TAATATTACCTATTTCTTGATTGCTTTGAGGACAACATAAGTCAATACATGTAAAATACCTAGAACAATGCCTGGTACACAGTAGACACTCAAATGTTATAGTTGTTCAAATCCTGGCTTTGCCACTTGATAGATGTGTGACCCCTCTGAGCCTCAGCTTCCTCAGCTATAAAATGGGATCCTATTATAACTTATCTCATACAAATGTTAAATGAAATAATCTGATATATATGGAAAACTCACTGGCATTAAGTATTAGGGATGTAAATGTGTATGATTTTAGTTCTCTTGACAGCACTAAACAGGAGTCAATTAGTTCTCCAACATTTTCTAAGAGCCATAAGGAGAATGACCTCAGCCCTACTTCAGACAGCTACCATGACAACTACCTTAGTCATATGAGCTGGGGTATCCTAATCCATGCTGCAAGCTTTCCTCATGTCTGGGGGTGGGGCAGGTGAGTTTGTTTCAGGTGGCAGGGGTAGGAATAGACATGAAGTGGCTCCTAGATGGCAATCCACATGTCTGAAAGTCTATTGTACATGCATACCTGCTTAAGCTAGTTTAATAGGCATTAGGAACCCAACATGTCCCTCCCTTAGGAGAGGCATAGTATAGGCACAGATAACCTGCATTGCTGCTGCAAGTTGATACAACTTGCAAATTTCACCTCCTTCGAGTACAAAGTTACTGGTCCTGGGCTGACACTTCTGTAGCCATCATCTCCTTATCCTTCTGCCCCCACCCCCCAACTTCAGTCCCCTTCCTCTATTATCTACTTGCAGCAAACAGTTTCTCAAGCTAAGCCAACCTCTCTCCTTATTTTAAGAGATAATAACTCATTTATAAGATGATTACTATCTGGTGGTCACTGTTCTAATTGCCTTACTCATTGCATCATTTAATTCTCACAACCAGCTTATGAAATAGGTATGTTATTACCACCTTTTTTTAATGGGATTACTTAGGAATTTGAACTTAGGCTGTCTGGTTCCTGCATCAATGCCCTTAAACCATGATTTTATATTTCCTCTCCTCTTTTTTTTTTCCAACATTTTATTATGGGTATTTTCAAGCATGCAGAAAAGTTTAACAAGTTTACAATTAGCCCCCATATATTCACTACCTATATTATACAATTAATATTTTACCATATTTGCCTTATCACATATCTCTATTCACTCCTCTATCTATCCACCAATCTATCTTAAATTCTTGATGCATTTCAAAGTAAATTACAAATGACTTTATCCCCATAAACTTGAAAACTTAAATAAAATGGACAAATCCCTTAAAAGACTAACTACTAAAGCTCACTGAAGAAGAGATCACTGAAATGACCCTATATATATTGAAGAAACTGAAACTGAATTTGTAGTTAAAAATCTTTCCACAAAGAAAACTTCAGGCCCAGATGGCTTCAATGATTAATTCTACCTAAGATTTAAAGAAGAAATACCAATTCTATATAAACTCTTCCTGAGAATGGATTAGGAAAGAATACTTCCCAGCTCATTTGGTAAGGGTAGCACCTGGATATAAAAACCACACAAGGACATGACAAGAACACTACAGACTAAAACCCTTGATAAACACAGATACAAAAATCGGTAACAAACTATGAGCAAATCAAATCTAGTAACATATAAAAAGGATAATATATCATGACCAAGTGGTCACAGCAATGGTAGGTTGATTCTTATTTCAAAAAAATCAATCAATGTAATTCACCATATCAGTAGACTAAAAGAGAAAAAAAATATGTGATCATCTCAATAGATGCAGAAAAAGCATTTGAAAAAAATTAAGCATCCACTCCTGATAAAAGCTCTCATCAAACTTGGAATAAAAGGAAACTTCCTCAAACTGGTAAAGGGCATCTACAAAAAAACCCCTACAGCTAACATCAAACTTAATAGTGAAAGACTGGGAACAGAGCAACAATATCTGCTCTCACCACTTCTATTAAATGTTGTATTGGAGGTCCTATACAGTGCAATAATACCCTCCTCTATCCTAGAAAATGCATACAGAATGAGTAAAAAGAAAGATATAAAATTATTTCCATTTTCAGATGACATGATTGTCAATGTAGAAAACCTTTTTAAAATCTAGCGAAAAGCTACTAGAACCAATAAGTGAGTTTGGCAAGGTTGCAGGGTACAAGGCCAATATATAAAATTAAATTGTATTTCCATATAATAGTAACAAATAATTTTTAACTTGACATTAAGAAAACAATACTATTTATAATAGCATAAAGTCATAAAATCATAGGGATAAATAACAAAATATGTGCAGCATTTGTATACTGAAAACTATAAAATAAGTTAGAACATCAATGTACTTCAAAATCTTCAGCATGCATATCATTAAAGTTCCATATTTGTTTATAATTATTTTAAGGCAAAATTTACTCTAGTGAAATGCACAAATATTAGGTGTATGTTGGTTAAATTCTGACAAATGTATATACCTGTGTAACTCAAACTCTTATCAAGATATAGAACACTATCATCACCCAACAAAGTTCCTTCGTGCCCTTTCACAGTCAATCCTGTGCCACCTCCCATAGGCAACCACTGCTTTAAATTATTTTTCCATAGAATAACTGTTTTAGAACAGTGTGTAAAAGGAACAGTAGAGTACATACTCTATTGTGTAAGGCTTCTTTCACTCCTAAGATTCCTTGTTTCAATGAACATATATTGAACAATTTCATATACCAAATTATTCAGAAGTATCTGTCTATGCAACAGTTTAACACAGGACTAACTTCTGGTTTAAGTGCACCAGCCAAAAGGTGGCACTAGGGAAGCCATGGGGAAGGCATCTGGCAGTGAGCTGGTAAGGACATAGGAGAGCCTCCCAGAAATACCCTGGGATGGCAGTGGCTTGTGTTAGTGTGGTAAGTCATAACCAGGGAATAGCAACATCCAGTCTAAACCTGGGTCTCTGACAGAAAGAGACTGCAGAAGAGGGGGAAAGACTTGTTTTTTAGAAAAGCAGAGATGTCAGGTCTCTGAAAGCAAAGCCCAGGGGGCCAGTTGCAAATTGTGGAGCTCCAAATAGTTTTAAAGCAGGCAATGGAAGGGAATACATGCTGTTTTGTATCAGGCACTGGGCCTGGCATTCTATATATGCAATCTCATTTGATCTTCACAACTGATCCATGAGGCAGCCATTATTTTCCTCTACTTCAGAGTTGAGATAAGACTTTATTTAGTACTGGCCATTTCGTGAAGTAAAGATTCTTGTTTCACAAAATCTGTAACTACAAATTTTGGTGGCCAAATGACTTGCTTAAGGTCACTCAGATATCAATTATACAGTTAGGCTACAAATCCCAGTTCTGTACATTTTGTAAAGCAAAATTTATTTTACTCTAACTCTAAAGATGAGATAACTGCAATTTTGGTGGCTGAGTTTCCTGCCCCAGATTAAGCTACCATCTGGTGGAGCCAGGATATACAGTTTTAAGGAATTATAATTGTTATGCTACCAAATGATTTGCTTCATTTTCTCCTCACAAAGAGAATCATGAAGCTCACCCATCCAAGAACCAAGTCCTCACCTGCGCTGTTGGCTTCCTGGGTTTCCAAGCATTGCCAGGTGCCAAGGTGCTGTCCTTGAGGGTACTATGCTGGGGATTGTGATAGCAAGGTGAACACTGAATGCATTGGTGGTGGTGGCATCGGCAGTTGTAGCAGTTTGGCATCATATTTCTCTTTCTCAAAGCAGGGCAGACTTCCCCAGAACAATAAATGCAAGGTTCATGTACTGCAGCTCCCTGGACACTACAGGAGTAAGTGCAGGTCCTGTGATAATCAAAATCACCACAGTGCAGTGGCTTACAACACATGGATTGTTCCAGACCTTTGCTTGCAAAACATTCTGAGTAAGTAGGAGTTTCTGACTGGAGGAATGACATAGAATGATATGATTGATCTGTGGCATGATATGATTCGTCCATGGGATGGCGCCTCAATTCCCTATAGCTAGAGCTAATTGGCTGGAAGTTTTGGTCTACAGGTTTTGGTCTTTGGGTTAAAGTCTTGTTACTATGAGTGATTAAACCTGGAAGATGGGATGTAGATAGGGATTTGCTACTCTCTTCAAAGAACTTTCTTCTGTCTGCAAAGGGCAAGAGGATGGCTTCATCCCCAGCTTGAGCAGTAGAAGCCTTCAATTCCTTGTTATCTCCTGGGTTAGAAGGGCCTTCCATGGCTAGTGTCACATGTGGCTGCAGGTTGTGCTCTGGAGACCACCTCCAATGTCCTCCACGGACTCCATGGTGAACATTTGTTTTCTCAGAATCTGAGGAGGGTGGGTCAGATGTGTTCCACCAGGTGTTTAGACCCAAAGAGGGCAGTCTAGGCCTCTGGCCAGTGCTTATTTGTCCTCCAAACCTGTCCTAGATTCCTGGCTCTCAGGAGCTTGGCCGAGGCACTCTGAAGACCTAGCCCTAAGCATCATGCTCTTGTTGAAGAGCTTGTCTTTGGGCTAGGTGGTTTTTTATTTGAAGGTAGAAGAGATGAGTTAGAGGCAGGAAGTAGAGGACTTTCTATGGGCTCCTCAGTCTCTTCCACTGGCTCCTTAGTGCCACATAGCTGTGATAAGGGACTCTTGCTTTTCTGAAGCTGGGCCTTCCTCCTCTGAATTTCATTACGCAGGTTGGTAGCAAAACGCTCACTCTTCCGCCGGTTTTGAATTGAGCGACCCCGGGTCCCTCCATTTCGCCTACCAGCCACCTGGCCACAGTCCTTGGGCTCATTGTCCCCTTCTTCAGTTGTCTCTGTGGTGCCAACTACTTTAGTGGATGAAGAACAGTCCCTGGATTGTTGAACAAAGAAGCCAGAGGCAGAGGGCTGCTGGCCTGCCAGTTCACTGCCTGCTCGGCTTGCTCTGTTTGGGTCCTGGAAACCTCTTTCGGGAGGGTGTCCATCAGGTTCTCCATGGGGGGAACTGCATGGGCTCTGGTGCCCCAAACACAAAGGCCTATCATCTACTGGCCTGGTCTTTCTCTCTTTACTGGGCTGGTCCTGGGTTACTCCTGCAGGGGGACATGGACTTTTCTTCCCTGTGTGGCCACTATGTAAAGGGGACAGAGTCCACTCATGTCCATCGTGCCCAGTTGGGAGTTCCATCCCCTTGTGACCCTTAGTATCAAGGTTCACTTGCTGCAAGTGGGATGCCAACAGCTGTTCAGGAGCACTATGACGATGGCCTGCGGGTCCTGTGAGGTGTTGAGGGCTGCTAAAAGAAGAAGCCTTAGCTAGCTCTGCTGAAGCCTTGTTGAATGGGCTGGAATTTATGCTGGAAGTTTTGTCATACGATTTTTGGAACCCAACAGCTTTGGCTGAGGCCTCCATCAGTAGATGCTCAGAACTCTCTTGGCTGGATTCAAGATGTTGGCTGAGTTCACAGTTCTGATGGCCTTCATTTCTCACTTGGTCTTGCCTGCTGAGGCAGCAAAACCTGTTAGGGTTCATTGGGGATAGCGTATTGTCTAAGATAAGTTTTTCTTGTTGTAAGGCATCCACAGGCTCAGAAGCCCTGCGCTTCTCTCTATTGAGGAGCTGGGATCTGGAGGCCTGAAGACTGTCTCGTCTTACTGGAGGTTGTGGTGGATCCTTGCAAGCCTTGGCAGGTCCTGAGTCGTGGACCTCCTGTGGGCAGGATAACATCTGGGAGCTAAGAGTCAGGTGGCCACCGTTGGTGTGCTGGCTACTTCCTGAGGTCTCAGCCATATTAGACATGCCATTAGGGCCTTTAGTTGACCTTGGGCCTTGCATGATACAGTCTGCAGAGGCTGGCTCCTCTGGCTTGAGGGAAAGGGCACAGTCAGAGGCATTTGAGCTGGCCGAGAAGGAGCTATAGGCTGAGTCTCGCTGGTTGGGGTACATGTTCTGGTCAGTGGGCAAGAGGTGACCCTCATAGGTGGCTTGGCCTGGTTGCTCCAGGCTTTCCATGCTGCCAATGGAGCTGCTTTTCTCAGTGCTGCAGTGCCGAGAGAGTGGACACCACTGCACACACACGTCACTGCAAGACACAGGTCACACTGATTAGTTAGCCAAGTTACCAGATCCCTTTCCCACTGTGGCCAGCTTTGCCATGGAAGAAAGCAGGGCAATCCAGAGTCAGCCATGACCACAAATGATAGAAAGAAGGCAAAAAAAGGAAGAAAGGGAAATAGGGAAAGAGATGGACACTGGGGCACCACAGTGACATGGTAAAATGGGAGACAAAAATGGCATATGGAAGAAGGATGGGATGAGATCCCAAAGACTAAAAGTACGAGGACTCCATTAGGGGCTATATTCTATTTATCTGCCATCAGTGAGTCTAGAATTGTATCTGGTCTGTTGCTGACCCCAGGGAGTAAGCATGTGGCTCTCTGCCAGGAGAGATAATCACAGACTATTAGCATTAGAGAGGGGCCTTAAAGGGCTGATTCAATTATAGTCAGCCCATTTTGTAAATCAATGGTTTTTTAATTTGAATGTGCACCAGAATCTCTTGGAGAGCTTGTCAAAACACAGGTTACTGGCCTCATCTTCAGAGTTCTATGTTTGTGTGAATTCTGATAATTTTTACTTCTAACAAGTTTCTGGGTGATACTGGTGCTGTTGGTCCAGGGACCGCAATTTTGAAAAACACTGGTGTAAAATAAGCCCTACAAAGAAAGTAACTTTGAGGAGGTATTTTTTTCAAGATTGCCCAGTTCTAGGTCGTGACCCAGACAGGGGTGGAGTTTAGGTGTCTCCTATCCTTTCCTTGGTAATAGTAATACTGACCATTTACCAAGGATATATGATATTCCAGAAACTTTAGAGTATCTCATTTCAAACCTAAGGGGAACAATTATTATCTCACTTTACAACTGAAAAAACTAAAGCTTTCAGAGGTCAAGTAAACTGACAACCTCACAAAGCTACTGAAAAAGCAGAGCTGGAATTTGAACCAGGCCTCTGTAAGTCCAATGTCTTAGCTCTTCTGCTGTACCATCTGTTAAACGGGAATAATAGTAATATTTGCAACAGAGGGTTACTTTGTGGGTGAAATCAGATAATAATAGTAAAGCTCTTGTTACAGCTCAGGCACCTAGATGTTCAATACATGGTAGGTCTGCTCTCTTGATTGTTGTTTCCATTGATATTGTTATCAGAATCCTCTCTACTAGCAGTATTGATTCTAGAGTTGTCCCTGCCCACCCATGCCACCCTCATCCTCTATGGTAAAGCCAAACTGGGGAGACCAAGGAAGAGACTAAGATTAGAAACAATCTTGAATTTTAAGTACCACTTCCAGTGCACAAAGCCAAACTGAGCCAAGTCATGCTAGTAACTCCCTATGACTAGAAACCCAGAGGTTGTAGGCTGCTCTCAGAAAGGCCACAGCTCAGAAAGCCAGAGCTGAACAGTGGCAGGTCCCCATGAGACTCTCAGGTCAGTCTCCCTTAATTCTTGCTCCTACGCTGGCCTTTTGCCACTCTACTCACTTTACCTCTGGGATGGGAATCCATCGATTCCTTATTGGCAAGTGGACCTGCTATCCATCCCACCATGCTTCTTGCTGAAAACAACTACACCCCAACTCCAGCAAGAGCCAAGCTCAAATGTGTTTCTGTGCATTCTTCCAGAACAAAGTTGCCTCTGCCTCTGCCCTGAGCCCCTGGCTTCCAATGCCAAATAAAGTCACACACTGGGGACAAACTCAACTCTTAGCTTCCCTGGGCCTCAACAGAAATCCCTTCTTGGAGGTACGATCTTGCTGTGGAAGGAAAAAGGCAGCAAAGCTTGCTGAGAAAGTTGTGTGCCTCTTCTGGGCAGTTGTTTCAACAATAGATAATATCATATTCCCTGCATTGAGAAATCCTCACTGCAAGTAGACCCTGTTATTCAAGAAGCTCCCATTCTGAAGGCTTTGGCTCTGTGACAGGGCTAATGATCACTGGATGAGATTGCCAGTTAGTCAGTGTAGACAGAGAAGAGGATCAGAACTGAGTTCTGGGACCCTTCCTATATTAAGAGACCACAGGGATGAGGAGAAACCATAGAAAGAGACCACAAAGGAGCAGCCTGTGAAATGGGATGAAAAGCAGGGGAAGGAGGTGTCCTGCAAGCCAAGTAAGGTAACTATTTCAAGGAAAAATTTTCCAGAGAGAATAAGACTGGTCAAAAGTCACAGAGACTGAGCAGTAGACTAGGACTAGAATCCAGGTACTCTGGACTCCACTGTTTTTGGTTATAGCACTCTGGGTTCTATAACATCCAACAGAGACTAGAACAGAGGAGGAGTGACCTTGTTGAGAGGAGGGTTCCAGACGCACCTTATGTTGCAGCCAGAATGCCAGGACAAACTAAAAGCTTCAGAAGGGACATGCATAGTGGTAGCCGCTTCAGGGCATCCTTCTAGCAGTTTGGCCACATGCCATGAGTGTGGCCTACTGACAGGGACGTTTCTCCTACAACAAGAAAAGGACAGGAAGTCAGCTTAGGGAACCAGAGCTGAAATCACTTCCCAGGCAGCTTCCGCCCCACCCCCTCTTTCCCTTAAATGAAGTAGAACATCTTTCAAGGAGCTGGTATGGGAATCTTAGTGGCCCTCCTCAGCTCCCAGAACTCAAGTCTCCTTCATATCAAGGTCAGTCCCTGGGGATACAAAATGTTAGCTTCACACAGCTGTTTGTTCACAGGTGTATCCCTAGCACGTACAACAGTGCCAGACACACAATAGATGTTCAGTAAATACTTGTGGAATAAATGGGTGCTATTGACCAATGAACAGAGTGCCTACCTTAAATTGTCTTTGAGAAAAAAAAAGAATCTGACCAATCTTCCCACTTTTCTCTAAGAAAGTAATAAGAAAGCGATTGAGAGGTTTGAACAAGTCAATACAGGGCTGTAAATTCTCCGGTGTTCATTTATTCGTTTGATAAGCATTTGTTAGATGTTTACTGTGTACCATCTATGTGTAGCTCTGGGGATACAAAGATGAATCAAACATCCCCTTGCCATTGAGAGCTTACAGATTATTGAGACAGAGATAAGTCAAGTCAAGTACAGTAAAGGCCTTGACAGAGTAAAGGATAAGATGGTCACAGAGGTGAGACACCTGAGACTGTAGGGAAAATGATGGCAAGGAGCTCCAACTCTTGCCAGGCAAAATAGAACAACATAGTAAATGGTGCAGTACTAGGCTGACAGAGGAAACTGCTGCTCAGCAAGGCAGAGATGAATAAAGGGACACAGGTTTGAGGCCCAAGCCCTGGATGCAACCACAGAGTCTGTCTGGTGCTGGAGGCTAAAGCCATAACTCCTGTACTGACTGGCTTATACAGAATAATCCCTATCCTCTGGTATATTTCACATGAATAGATGCCACCCTTAGATGTGGGGAAGAATAGTATGAAGAAGAGCATACATGGGGCACCGGTAGTGCCAGAAGATGAAGAAAAGATTTATAAGAAAGAATAAGAAACGGAAGAAGGAAGAAGGGGGAGAATAAGGAGAAGGGAGAGGGAGAAAGAGAGAGAGAAAAGAGAGGGAGGGAGGGAGGAAGGGAGGAAGGAAATGAGGAGGGAAAGAGGTAGGGAGAGAAGGAAGGAAGGAAGGAAGGAAGGAAGGGGAAGGAAGGAAGGAAGGAAGGAAGGAAGGAAGGAAGGAAGGAAGGAAAGGGGAGAAAGATAGATGTCAGAAGGGTCAGGTAGATGACGGAGATAAGAGGGAAAGATGATACTGAGAAACACAAATGACAGTAAGGGAGAAATCCCTGAGAAAGAATATAGAGAAATACATAGTAGAAAGAAATGAATGATAGAGGAAGATGAATGACAGAGTAAGAGAAACATGATAAATAAGTAGACAACAGAGAGGTAAATAGATGATAGCTTTTTAGTAATTTATTCAGTCATTTACTGTGACAGGCTCTATACTAGATGCTGAGGGTGCAGAGCTGTCTACAATAAGGGCCCTGTTTTTTAACAAGCTTGTTATATAGTAGGATATTTCAGTGGAAACATAGAAAATCCCAGCGGTGCAAGATTCTAAAGGCCTAAAAAAGGTAGTCTTGAGGAGAATTGCCTTGCTGGGGAAAACATGGGTTGAAGTGTTTACAGGCCAGACACAGACAAGAAGGTATAAGAGGAAGGGCAGGGGAAGCTGCTTCTCAAAGGGCAGGAACCAGAGCCACAGGTTAGCAGCAGTAGCTAAGATTTATGGAAGGAAAGCCAGGTGAGGCCTCTACTTTTAACCATATCTCTACTATGGATTTCAGAGTGCCTAGCGGAGAGGCCGAAGGCACAAGAAGACTTTGTACTGGGGTGGGGATGGTGCCTGCTCCAGAGTCTCATATGCAAAGCACTGATGCTAGAAATCTCTCTAGCTTCTATTACCTGGTAGTCGTCTGTTAACAACTATTTATAAGTCATCTCACAGAAGTATGATGTACTACTACGGACTGTGTACCACGTGAATCTACTACACACTATATACCTCTGGGAACTGAGGATACAGTGGAGAATAGGGCATCTCTCTTATTTTTGGGCCCTTCTTTTACATCCAGGATTCCCAAAGTTCTTCTGAATCCAGGGTTTAAAATGTGGGCAGTCAGCCTTGATACCACCTTCTCCCCAACCATCCAATTCCTCGCTGAGTTCTACTAAGACTTCTTTTATGATATCTCTCTGGCTTTGCCTTTCTTTCTTTCTTTCTTTCTTTCTTTCTTTCTTTCTTTTCTTTCTTTCTTTTTTTTTTCTTTCTTTCTTTCTTTCTTTCTTTCTTTCTTCTTACTTCTCTCTCTCTCTCTCTCTCTCTCTCTCTCTCCTCTCTCTCTCTCTCTCTCTCATTGAGACGATTCCACATAATCACACTTCTCTATAGAAACCACCAGCACCTCCTGTTCTAGTCCAAGCCCTTAACACTTTATGTCTAAAATACCATGCCAGTCTCCCAGCCAGTCTCCCTTTGTTCTACCTTCAGTCACAGCTTTTAGATCATATCATGTCAAACACCAAATGAACTGGAGCACCCTCCTATTCAAGAATCTTCACCGGTTACCTATTTCTTACCCTGTTCTGCATCAAATGTAAATTGGATCAGACATTCAAAGACCTCTATAAGCTATCTTTACCCACGCAGCCTGAACTCTCATGTCGCTGCTCCAGTCACACTTTGCAAACAGCTTTGTGCCTTTGCTGTTGGTTTTCCAGTAGCAACCAGCACAAGCTCTGGAGTTGGACCACCTTGGTTTGAATCTCAGCTCCACCACTTATTAGCTCTATTGCTTTAGATAGGTGACTTTACTTCTCAGAGCTCTATTTGTCATGGTAGTAAAATGGGGATAAAAGTACCTAATTAATGGAGTTTGTAAAGATCAAGTGAGACAATGCATGCCAACTGCTTAGAACACAGGGTCTTGTAAGCCTTCAACAAATTTTAGTTATTACTGTGACTGTTCCCTCCACCTGAAATGCCCCCTCTCATTTTAATTAATCTAAATCCTACCTATTCTTCAAAGTACTGCCCTAGTATCATCTCTAGGGAGCTCGTCATTAGTAACCTAGTCCTCACAATTTAGCCCATAATAATATGATGTTTTATATTGCTCCTGATTATTTCTTGTGTGTTAGTTTCATCATACCAACTACACCGAGACCAGACAATGAGACAAAAATGAGTGAGACAGATCTAGGTTCATATCCTAACTCTACCACTGCAGATGTGTGATTCTATGCAAGTCACCCAACCCATCTGAACTTCAGTTTTCTTATCTGAAAAAGGGAACAATAATCCATACCTGGCTAGATTATTGTAGGGATTAGAGATAATATTCTCAAAGCATCCGAGACACAGCCTGATGCATAGCAAGTGGTCAATAAATAGTAGGTACTATAATAAGAGTTATCAGCTCAGACTTGTCCTTCTTAATGGTTCAGAAGTACTCCCATCCAGGTTTGTCCATCCACTGTCAAAGTTCTGTTACACCCCTCCCTTGCCACACTTTGGAAAGTAGCTTACAAAGGCCCCTACTCTCTCTAGGGTTTCCCAGGAATAGGGAACACTCCCAAAGATTGCATAAGCAAAGTGGTGGGGGCTTTTGGACTACTGGGAGAAAAACCACAAGCTGGAGGGAAGAAAATCCCAGCATAGGAACTGCAGCCAGAGTTGGAGCCTTCCATCTCTAGTTTGAGAAAGGAGAGGAAAACTATCTATAGGGGGTAATACTTGGTCTTTAATTATTACTGAATAGCTCTAGAATTAATTCACATTTACATTCCAATCTTAGCTGTGTGACCTTAGGCAAATTACTTCTCTGAGTTGTAGATTCTTTATTTGTAAAATGGGGAAGATAACTATTCCTTACTTACAAATTGTAGTCTGGATTAAGTGCAGTCCCATGTGTGAAAATACTCAACATAGTGCCTGACATACTATAAACTTTTAAAAAGTAACAGGGACCACTTATTGAATACTTAAGATATGCCAGGCACTAAGCACTTTGCATGTATTAGCTGATTCAATCCTCACTCCAACCTTATCAATAAAAGCTGTTGTTATCCCCAATTTACAGATTAGAAAATAGAGACACAGAAAGATACATTGTTTTGCTAAGATTACACAGCTGGCAACCCGCAGTTAGGAATGAGGCTCAGATCCTTTAGCCCTTTCTAGGATACCACACAACCTCTCTTTCCCAAAGAACAATCTGTCTCAAAAATTTGTATAGCTGAGGCTTCTCCTAGCCATTCCCTCAAGAAGCAGTCAGTAAAAATAAAGCTTCAGTAGTCTTAGAGTTTAACCTATCAATTCTTTAGGCAGTAGGGAAGTGGGATGAGCTCAAATAAGCAGAGAGGTAAGAAAATACCAACCACTAACCAGGCAGCTCCAAGCCTAGCTGTGGCAGCAACAATCTCTTTCTTCTAAGGCTGGCTCAGGTACTATCATTAAACACACACCTATCATTCATTACCTTAAAATTCCTTTCCTAGGAAGGAAAAAGTAAAGGCTATTGAAGAAGGAAAGCAGCAGCCATGGCAGCCATGGCTACTAGTAGTACCTACCAGAAAAGTTGCCCAGGGTGGGAAGATGGCTTACGAGAGAGCTGGGTATCCAGCCAGCTCAGATGCTCAACAACCCCTCCAGCCAGCTCTTAGTACTTCTTTCTGCAAGCTGGATCCTTCCTTAGCTGAGAGCCATTTGCTTTCCTGTTAAGATCTCCTGAAATGAGTGGCCATCAGCCCAATCTCCTGAGTGTGATCCAAGGGGCTCACGCACAGTCAGGTTTTACTTTCAAGAACAGAAAAGAGTGGCATTGAAGGCAAGGTATTACCATCAGCCTGGTAGGGCCTAGATGTTGCCACAGCCTTAAGGAATGAAGGCCAGTGTCAAGAGCTGGATAAGAATGAAGACGCTGTTCCAGAAGCCAGCCAGCACCCTGGTGGCAAAGGGAAGGATGAAAGACAGTTCTGGCGGCATAAACAGCCCCCCTGTTCCTTATTCCAGCCTCTTCTGAGCCCTGGCCCGCCCCCTTCCATAGCTCAGAGGCCAATAAGGAAGCTGGGCCTCAGCCACTGTAGAACTCAGGAAAAGAGCAAGGAAATGATGTTTGGAAAAGATAAAGCTGGTGTCTAAAAAGAATTTTTAAAAATATACGTAAGTGAGAGAGAAAAATACCCCAGACACATACACTTAAAAGAATTTCTGTGCTTCCTGGACTGAGTTGACCCCACCCGGCTATCTCAACAGGTCCTCTGGGCCCCAGAAAGAGGAAAGCCTAGATCAGCCAGGCCTAGCAGCCTCCAGGGCCAGATTTTACACAGCTGGGGGTAAGTGACCTAGAGATTCTCCAAGGTAAAGGTGTTGCTGAGATATAAAGCAGGGGTCCCCAACCCCTGGGCCATGAACTGGTAGCAGTCCGTGGCCTATTAGAACTGGGCCACAAAGTGGGAGGCAAGTGGTGGGAGAGCGAGTGAAGCTTCATCTGTATTGCATCCACTCCCCAGAACTAGCATCACCGCCTCAGCTCCACCTCAGATCATTGGACATTAGATTCTCATAGGAGCACTGGTCCCTGATACCAAAAAGCTTGAGGACCACTGATAAAGACTCACAAACCATTCTGGGCCATATTTACAGGCCTACGCTTCCTATGGGCACCTGAGCAGACCCAAAGAAAACTCCTTTCCACACCAGAGATTCCACCTCCAGAAGAGTAGCACTGGGAGTCAACATCCCTGACTCTGCCATGAATCTGCTCGGACCCCTGGCAACTTACTCTCCCTCTCTGAGCTTCTGTTTCCTCTCTGCAAAATAAAACATTGACTCCATCATCACAAACAACCCTTCCAGCTATAGCATGATGTAACAGGCCTAGGTCCCAGGCTTCAAATAATGTCCTCACTGACTTGTGCAATAGCCAGAACCTAGAACAGCTTCACATGAATTTGTTGCATATTCTAAGCCCAAGCTCAGGCATCAGACTTTAATTTGTCTTGGGGAGTTCCCTTCATAATATTCCTGATCCCCATTTTCAGTTTTCTTTGGCCTCTGGGTCCAATTCCAGCAATTTCTGGCTCCAGAAAGGCTTCCGTGAGTCCCCCAGGACAAGAAATGTGCTAGGGCCTTTTCCTCTCTAGGGAAATCATTCCCAGAGGCTGAAGGCCACTTCCTTCTTCTCTTCCCTCTGTACCTCGTAGAGAAGTCTGGGTCGATGTTTATCTATTCCACAAAAGGCATGTGCCATTAAAGTAACCGATGGGCGTTCCTTTGGTAGTTAGAAGTACTGTATAGGGAAAGTTGGAGATTTTGTGGGGCATATGGATCTGGCTTGGAGTCTCAGCTTTACCACTGACTAATTGTTTGGCTTGGCATGTCACACAAACTCAATTTCCTTATCTGCAGAATTCAATAAATGGTTGTGTTATTATTTTATCCTCTATCCAAAATAGTAATGGGAAAGGACCTAATAGCAAGAAAATAATTTATTCAATCCAATGAAGATGAAAGAGAAAGGACTAGTTAAGAGAAGGTTCAAAAGCCAAACTTAGATTCTGAGCTTCTCAAACTGCAGATTCTGATTCAGGAGATCTAGTATGGGTCCAGATTCTTTTTTATTTTATTTTATTTTATTTTATTTATTTTAAAATTTCAAGTATACAGTAATGGTTAGACATTTATATAGTTTATGATTCCCCTTAATTTCTCTTTCGCTCCTCTGGCTCACCACCTAGCAAACATTAATGCTAACTGCATTCCCTATGCCATGCTCCCTAACCCTGTGACCACTATCAACTACTAATTTGTACTTCTTTAACACTACAACCCATCTCCCAGTCTCCCAAGCCCCCTACCTTCTGTCTGTCACCAGTTTTGTCCTCTTTATTTGTGAATAGGCTCCAGATTCTGACATTCTAACAAGTTCTAGAGTTGATGCTGATTCTACAGATGCGGTAACCGCACTTTGATAATAATTACAGAATACAATATCATTAGCAGTACACTAGAGAATAACCCCTGGTCCAAAAGAAAAATCAGGATAAATAGTCTCTTCTCGTGTCATTATTCAGGCCTAGGTGTCTAGCCTTCCCTAATCTTCTGGTAACCAAGTGCCCTTCCTCCTTCCATTCTGTAACCCAGCCCATAAAAGTGCTTCCCTGATGAGGCTTGCCAATCCCCACTTCCTAACAAAATAAAGAGCAATAAGTTTGATAAGCAGTCTGGCCTTATCAATGGGCCAGGTGAGGATGAGCCAATTATGACTAGAAGAACAAAGAACGAGTATGTTCATGGGACTGGCTGGGATAGGAAAGCACGGTGGGAGTATGAGTTGGGTAGTCTCCAGATGAGGTAATAGAATAGCACGTTGGGCACAAACAGCATATACTTGAGAACCTTTGGGATAAGTCAGAGGTCTTCAAACCTTTTTGGTACCAGGGACCAGTGCTTTTATGGGAATCTGATGCCTGATGATCTGAGGTGGAGTTGAGGCAGTGATCTAGTGCTGAGGAGTGGCTGCAAATACAAATGAAGCTTTGCTCACTCACCCACTGCTCACTTCCTGCTGTGTGGCCTGGTTCCTAATAGGTGATGGATCGTACTGGTCCATGGTCTGGGGGTTGGGGACCCCTAGGCTAAGGAATATAATATAAGAATGTGAGCAGTTTGGCTAGTTTGGGATTGGGAAAAAGGCTGGGAGATTGGGTGAATTGAGTTCCAGATAACATGACCAAGTAACCTCCTATTGGAGGGAGAGTAAAGATGACTGCTTTCCCAATGCTCAGAAGATAAGAACTCTGCTTTAGTGCAGAAGGGGTGTGGTACATGCAATTTGAAGTGGCAGATAAAGTCAGAAGCTAGCTCCCAGAAGACTCCTTATAAAGACTGTTAAGAAAGGTGAAAGAAGGAAGGAGGACCAATTCTGAAAGGAGTCAATCTCTAGCTGCCATTAGTGGGCTGTCACCCCAATATCTTCACATAGCACTAACTGTTTCTGAGCCTGACTCCCAGCAGACCCCTCAAGAGATACTTGGAGGGAGGCAAGTAAGGAAACAAGAGCAAGAGAACTATGGCTCTGCCCCAAATCAGGGCAAAAAGGAAAATACGGCCCCTGTTGCTTGGGGTTTTGCTTAGTCCAAGTTCTGGCTGTAACCTACTGCAGGTTCCTTCCTTTTATGAAAGTGTTTAGGCAAGTAATAAAGGACACAAAAAGTGTCCTTTATTAGTTCTATTTGCTATCTGTGGCTCTTCCAGCCTCCCCATAAATAGCACATTTCACCTGCTCCACATGTAGGAATCCATGCTCATTATGAACTACTCAACAAGAAGGGTAGCCTACACACAATACATAGCTTGTTTATCTGACAGAAGAGGGGAAGCTGCTTGATCACCAGGAGGGAATATAGAGCTATGAAGGCCCACTCACATCTCACTGTTAGTTGAGGATCTTACAACCTGGTGATCCAGAAGATCCTTACTGTACATCCGTCCAAGGGGAAATATGTATGTGTATGTGTGTGTATTGTGTATGTGTGTCTATTGTATATGTGTAAATGTGCATGTCTGTAATGTGTAAGTGTATCTGTGTGTATGTATGTGTGCATCAGTGTATGTATATGTGTATGCATATAAAAACGCATGCCTGTGTGTTTGTATGTACATGTGTATATGTGTGTACATGTGAATATGCATGTGGTGTATCTGTGTCTGTGAATGTGGGTTGTGTGTATATGTATATGTGTATGTGTATATGTGTGTCTGCATGTATATCTGTGTATATATGTGTGGTATGTATGTATATATATATATATATATGTATGTATAATTTTAGAGAGAACATTTATGACAATGGCTTTCTTTTCAGTCTGGGAAAGTTATAAAACTGGGTCATCTGAGATATTGGTACTTTATGTAGACAGGGCTTTCGTTACCGTTCTGCTTCTCTGCCTTCCCCACCCCTTCCACCTCCTCCAGTTCCTTCATTCTCCTCACTTCTCTAAATAGCCAGGTCAAGATCTTTCACAAAATCTGCTGATCCCTTTCTCCACTCTCCACCTCAGGATCCCGCCACCACCCCGGCTAAAAGAAACCCAGGTAGTGAATAAGAGAGGAATAGAATGTTGGGGTGGAAATAAAGTCTCCCCCAGGTGCTGTGGTTTGTTAGAGAGTGCCTTTTGGCTTTAAAAATAGAGAGTGATAACTTCTTCTGGTTAAGGGCTTTACATTTGACCTCATTTTCATTTCTCCATTCACATTGAATCTTAAAACATGGGGACATCTCTTTTCTAAAGAATGTTGAGGGAAGCAACCATATGAATGATGCTGGAGAACTTTGCAAATATTAGAGCTAGAAAAATGCTTAGTAATTTAGAAACATAGTACTTGGAATTCTCTTTTCAGAGTGGGAGGGGAGCATATTCTAGTTTTTCTATGGATAGTCTGATAAAATGTACCGATCATAGATAATTTCTTATCAATTGTCTCAAAGGCAAGGAAGAGAATGGTGCATATTTTCATATCTTCTAGAAGCAAAGGGAGCAAGTCCAAAAACTGAATAATGAAAGAAGGCTTTTCTTCTTCCTGTATATACAAAATTTAAGGGTGCAACTCCAAAGGGCTATGGAACACTTCAGAGGAGCACACAGGGAAAATAACAATAGGTTCACAGAGCACCACCTGTAGAATCAGCTTCAGCTGTTGATGCCTGATTTCCCTAAATCAACACACGGAGTGATAAAGAAGATGAGAGATGTTTGCCCTCCAGCTCTTGTTTCAATCAGTCATATCTGTAGCAACCTTTAGGAAGAAGGTTATGAGAATAACACAAGATTCCCTTTCTTCTCCCATTAAGCCAAATATATCTTTCAGCTCAACTCAGTAGTGAGATACCACTTTTTCAGGGAAAAGAGAATCTACAAAAGTTTTTTTTTCCCAAAATTCAAGTCTCAACAGTCCTTAGAATTATTTTTGGCCACTCCCTAAGTAATCTCCACTACTAAAGGCACAAAGCCCTAGGACCATAGCTAACAATAAACAAGGACCCCAATAGAACCAGATATCCACTCACTCTCTTTGAGCAGACATGACAATGAGGAAGGGCCAATGCTCAGCAGAGCAAGGAGCACAGTAATGGGAGATGAAGTTTGAGGCTGGTGTTATGCCCAAGGCCAGGTCATGGAGTTTTCCAAAGTCAAGGTGGGCAGTTTGAATCTTATTCTCAGTTCAGGGAAGCTACCAGAGGTCATTGAGTAGAGGACTACCATGATCTAAGTTTTAAAACGATCTCACCTTGTCTGATGGATTTAGGTAGGGCAAGAGAAGAAAAGGCTCTTCTAGATAAGAGATAATGGTGGCTTGTTCAAGGGAATAAGCAGTAGGGGTAGAGAACCAGAGGTTTAGAGATATCTTGAAGAGGTAGAGCTGACAGTATTTATTGATTGATGAATATAAAGAGTAAGGAAAAAAAGGAGAATAAACCATGACATTTGGTCATCTGGTATCTATTCCTTCTTAGCACAGAATTCATTCCCAAAATTGAATAATTAATATTCTAAAAAAAATGTTGGCAGCCTCCACTGTTCTTTTATTCTGGCATTTATGGAGCTCCTATCTACATTTAAGGTACTTTGAGAGGTATTCTGGAACATGCCAGAATGAGGAAGATATAGTCCCTTGTGCTCAAGGAATTTACAGTGTGATAGGGGCAAATAAAAATACCTAAGTAACCACAAACAGGCAGAAAAGTCATGTCATAAAGGAAATGCTTAAAAATGAGAGTTTAGATAAAGGAGAAATCACAGCTGGTTGAACCAAGGGAGATTTTACAGACTCTGGGCTAATTTTTGAAGATCAGTACAATTTCAGCTAAAAGAAGACTGGAGGAGAGGTCATCCCAGTCTTTGCATAAACAAGAGATAAGAAAATCAGGAATATGCTGAAGTTTCTATAAGGTACACAGAAGTAAAATTAGAATGATGTAAGAACATGATAGGCCTTAAGTGTCAGGATAAAGCATTTTCTTTACATAATCCAGTAGACAAGAGAAGAGACTTTGAAGTTCTTGATAGGAAGTAGCATGATAAAGGCAGTATTTAAAAAGATTATTCTAGTAGCTACATTTAGAATGAATATATGGATAAATACTGAAAGCATAGAGAAGTGAATAGCTAGCACAATACACACAAAAGGTAGAATTAGACAAATGACAGGGAATGGAGCAGAAGGGAAAAATGTGAGAGAGAACATAAAAAGACAGAATCAACAGCATTGGACTACTAATATATACAAAGGAGAGAGAATAGTTAAAATGACTATAAAACACCTACAAGAATGTGGCATCACTAATCGAGATAGGAAAGTCAAAAGCAGAAGCTGGCTTCAGGAGACATGAGTTTGCTTTTAGACATAAGTTTGTTGCACTTCAAATTACATAGATAGGCATGCACAGCAAGAAGCTTGACGTCTAGGCTGCAGTACTGAAAGTGTGTTAGGGCAGGGGCTGGACTGGGTCTGGATATGTAGTCATTATCCACAAAAGGAGGAAGCTGAGGCCATTGTAGTAGATCGAACTGCCCACAGTAAATGCATACAAAGGAAAGGGGTGGATGATCACATCTCTACAGCACGCCTATGGTTCAGGTAAGAGAGGAAGAACACATCAGGGAGACAAAACAATTAAAATGGCATTTAAATGATATTTAAAAAAAATAAGTATCAGCAAAGTTGCAGAGAAATAAGCATTCTTATACCCTGCTGGGTGGAATGGATATAGTAACATCTGCTAGAGAGAAATTTGGCATATGTTAACAAGAGACAGAAAAAAGCGTTCATACTGTGCTTGCTTCGCCAACACATACTAAAGTAGAATGATACAGATTAGCATGACCCCTGCACAACGATTACATCCAAATTGTGACATGTGCCATATGTTCCTGGAATTAGACGGCAAGCAAATGGGTGCACAACCTTGTGTTATACAAAAATGAATCACACACTTGGAAGTAATGAATTTTTGTACTATGTGAATTATATCGGTTTTAGAATAGGTTCCTACCTTTTCATCCAGTTTTCCATCCTAGGCGTCTATCCTAAGAGCAATTACAGTGCACAAATTGATTTATGTATAGATGAAGTGTCATTCACTGCAGGTATTTATAATGGTAAAATTAGAATATCCTAACCATCCAACATTTAGGAAGAGTTATATGAAGTATTATACAACTACATGAAGGAATAATAGTCTGCCACTAGAAAACTATGCTTTGAAGACTACTAATGTTTCTGGAATGACTCATGATATAATAGTAAGATGAAAAAAATTATACAAAACTATACATAATACCAGTCAAATTTGAAAATATATATGCATAGACATATATATTCATATATACATATTAAAAGGCTGGGTGCAAATGCAGTACCTCACCAGTAGGTTATTATCTCTGTGTGTGGCAGAATTTAAGGGTCATTTTGACTTTTTTTTACACTTACTTAAAAAGTGAAATGTTTACACTACCCATGTGCTACTTCTTTTTTTTAAATTAAGTTCCATGTGCTACTTATGAATGAGAAAAGTTTTTCTAAAGAAAAAAGAACACCATTCTGCATAGACATACCATATACTCTGACAATTGTCTGTTAGAACTGTCTGACACATCCTCAGTTAGGAATCTGCAATTATACTTTATTTCCGCTTAACTGTTTTGATATCTGGATTTTGCCCTTAGGTAAATCAGCCTAGAGCTCACCAACCTAGCAAAATGCTTTCCCTAACAATGCTTCCTGCTTAGGAGCAGATCCTCTGTTTATTCTACTACTAAAAAAAAAAAAAAAAACTCCCATCTGATAGTTTTTTTTACCCCATTATTAGTACTGGGAGCTGTTCTTTGCTATGAGAGGCAGCCAGGGCAGGAAGAACAAGAACAAGGAGAAAGTTTATGGAGACCATTACAGAAAAAGGAAGGTCAAAACAAGGTCAGTATCAAGCCTATGCCCAGGGGGTTGAAAAAAAGAATGTGCTACTCAAAGCCTCTTGGCTTTAGTTTCTTTCCTGTACCTGATGGACTTGGTGGGACAAAAGTTGGGTGAGAACAGACAAAACACAGGAAAATCTAGCTAGGTGGGCACCAAGTACCATTCGTGAAGCCATCTGACTGCTAATATTTGTTATACCAATACGCTTCACAAAGAACTTTTCATATGCGCCATGCTATTTAATCCTTACACAACCTTATAAACTCCACTTTAAAAAAGAAGAAAACTTGGGCTCAGAAAGTCAGAATAAGTCAGACAAGACTTGAACCCAAATTCTTTATTTCTAAATTCTGTAAATCATAAATTCTAGGAGTGCGGCCCCAGCAATATGAATTTAAAAAGCCCTCCAAATTATTCTGATGTATGCTCAAGTTTGAGACTCATCACTCTAAAGAATGCTGAACATACATTTAAAAACAGATTTTCAACTGTAATCGAAAAAAAGAAATTTCGAAAAACACAATTTCAAGTGGTTTTCTTAAAAACACCAGCTGCTGCTTTGACTTATGTGGGGCTATAATCCTTCCTTAAACTGTCAGTGGTTTTGGTACATAATAGAGGGCATCTGCTGAATCTGTGACTCTAGGGCAGGAACATACCACTTCATGGTAAGGAAGGTCCCAGAACCAAGAGGGCCATTTCCAGGTCACAGCTTCCCTTGGTGGGGGAAGATATAGCTGGTAAGCACTGGCCATATATCAACCTCTCTTCTGAAGTTTCTCTTCATAAAGGCTCTTAACATCATTCCAAACTTCTGTATGAAGCCCCTAAGAAATCCACTGCTCTAATGTACCTTTTGTTCATCAAGCTTTCACTATTTTGTTTTTCAGGTTTTTAAAAGGATTTTGAAACAATGGTTTCGGAAAAAAATGTTGCGATTGAAAGGGAATTATTTTCCTTTTGGGGAACATGGGACTTCCTATTCCTATCCCCTAACCTACTCCCACCATCCCCTAACCCATGCCCTACCCAATTTCCTCCCTGAAGGTAACTGTTTTGTCTCTTTCTCCTCTCTCCTCTCCTCTCCTCTCCTCTCCTCTCCTCTCCCCTCCCCTCCCCTCCTTTCCCCTCCCCTCCCTCCCTCCCTCCTTCTCTTCCTTCTCCCACAGACACACATATAAGCATACCACATCCCCCCTTAGAATGGAGAAAAAAAACAAACAAATCATCTATTTTCTTTGAAACTTGGACTTGGCTTAAATTGGATTTACATTTGTAAGGAACTTTGTAAAATTAAAAAAACCATACATGGACATAATTTTATTTTGAAAATATTAAAGCTGAAAAGACATAATCATGGATTGAATTATAAAGTATTCAAAATTCTAAGAGTGAACATAATTTGTTAACATATTCCCTTCTATATAGGTACTAGAACTAAAATTCATTCATTATTGATGACTGACTCATTCACTTGTTAGTTATTGAGAGCCAAGCAAACACTGTTACAAGTGCTGGGGACAAAGCAGACAAGACAGAACAAGACTTCAGTCCTCATTTGTAATTTATATATGTAAATGTATAATGTCAGGTATTGATAAGTGCTATGAAAACAAGAGAGAAACAGGGTAAAGGGGAAGACTGACTGACAGGGCTGTGCGAGGCCAATGCTATTTCAGAGAATGTGGTCAGGGAAGGCCTGTTAGGAGATCAATTTGAGCAGTAACATAAATGAAATCAAGAAGGAGCCAGGTAAGTATCTGAAAGAAGAGTGTTCTAGGCAGAGGCATCAGCAAGGGCAATGGTCTCAGAACAGAATCAGCTTGCCATGAACAACATGAGAGCCAAGGTGACTAGAGTGGAATAAGCAAGACAAAGAGGGGTGTGAAATGAGGTTAAGGAAGGAGCCAGAGCCAGTTGAGTGAGTTATTTTAAGGACTCTGGACTTATTTGTAAGAGTGATAGGAAGAAACCCTGTGTCTACTAGGTACCAAGGAGTAAAAAAGTCTGCACTAAGGCTGTCTACTATCGCCACTGTTATTCACACATAACATTGGAGGTCCTAGCAAGTGCAATCAGGCAAAGAAGATATAAAAAGCATCCAAATAGGAAACGAAGAAGTCAAACTTCACTATTTGTGTGTGACATGATCATCTTAATAGGAAACCATAAAGACTCACAAGACACTACTATAAACAATAAGCAAATACAATAAAGTCTCTGGATACAAAATCAACTTTCAAAAATCATAGTGTTCCTTATACTCTATTAATGAATGTCAGAAAAAAGAATTGGAAAAAATAATTCCTTTTGCAATTACAACAACCAAAAATACCTAGGAATAATTTAACGAAACATTGTGAAGGAACTATATAATGAAAAACCACAAACCCTACTAAAAGAAATTGAAGAAGATACAAAGAAAGGAAAAATATTCTGTGTTCTTGGATTAGTGCTGGGGGTTTATGGAGACTGAGAAAAAGCTCCGAAACTAGTCATGGGTAGAACTAGAGAAGCAGGCTGTGGGCTACTGCTTCAGGGTCCACAAGGAGTGTGAATGCACAGCATTCAGGGCGGAATGCTTTGATACTGGAGATATTTCCTGTGACATGCTTAAGACCATGGAACTTAGGTATCCTGACCTTCCAGTACCAGAATACATAAGGTCTAATGCTTGCAGCCAGAGAAATCTACATAAATGAGGCCATGTTAAGGTCTGGTCTTGATGAAGGATAGGAATTGATCCAGACTGAAAGATAATTCCGTAGAAGAATAGCATGTTGAAAATTATGGAAATGAGAAAAAATGTGTCCTGTGGGTAGAATGTATGAGGAGGGGTGATGGGAGTTAAGACTAAAGATGCAGGCTGGACTAGAATATGAAAGATCTAGGTTGTCATGTTAATGAGTTTGAACTTTTCCCACAGGCACTGGGGAGCAGTGAAGGACTTTAAGCAAGAAAACTGGCAGAACCAAAAATACATTTGGAAAGATGTGTCTGTTAGAATTGGGTAGGAGAAAAAAAAAAGGTGGACCAATTAGGATATAAGTGAATCTATAATTTAGGATAGAGTAAAGAGGCATAGTGAAATAAATAAATATTTTTTTAATTTAATTTTTATTTTTTATTAATTAATTTACTTTATTGGTGACATAGGTTACAAAATCCAATAAGTTTCAGCTGTATATTTTAGCAGTAAGGCATATATATGTATATTATAATAAATTTCATTTATATATATATATATTATATATATTATATTATTTTTATATGTGTATATATTATTATTTTATATATTATTACATATAAATAAATATATAAATAATATATAAGAGATATATTATTTATTATATATATATATATATATTTATATAAATGTAAATTATATATATAACTATATATATATATATATATATATATATATATATATATATATATATAATTTACACTTGTGTTCACCTCCCATAGTTGATTTTCTTTCTGTCACCACATATTTGAACCCCCTTATTCCATCTACACCCCTTCCCTACCTACTGGTAGCCACTAGTCAATTGTCAGGGTTCATGAGTCTCTGTCATTTGTCCTGTTCATTTGTTGCTTTTAGGTTTGTATCCACATATAGGTGATATCATGTGATTTTCAACTTTTTCTGTCTGATTTATTTCACTTAACATGATTATCTCGAGGTTCAACCATGTGTCAAATGGCACTATTTCATCTCTTCTTATGGCTGAGTAATATTCCGTTTTGTGTGTGTATGTGCGTGTGTGTGTGTGTGTGTGTGTGTGTATACCACAGCTTCTCCATCCAATCATCTATCATAGGACACTTTCGTTGCTTCCATGTCCTGGCCACTGTGAAATAATGCTGCTATGAACATCAGTGTGCGAATATCTTTTTGGATATGCATTTTCAAGTCTTTGGGGTAAATACCAGTAGAAGGATTACTGGATCATATGGTAGATCAATTCTTAGTTTCTTGAGGAACCTCCATACTGTTTTCCATAGTGACTGTACCAATTTGCAGTCCCACCAGCAGTAGGTGAGGGTTCTTTTCTCTCCACATCCTCTCCAACAATTGTCATTATTTGTCCTATTGATTATAGCTATTCTAATAGGTATGAGATGGTATCTCATTGTGGTTTTGATTTGCATTTCCCTAAAAACTAATGATGACGAGCATCTTTTCATATATTTGTTGGCCACTTGTATGTCCTGTAGGGAGAAGTGTCTGTTCAGGTCCTCTGCCATTTTTTGATTGGATCGTTTGTTTGTTGTTGTTGTTGTTGTTGTTGTTGTTGTTATGAGTTGTATGAGTTCTTTGTATATTTTGGATATAGGCCCTTATAGGAGGCATTGCTTGCCAATATATTTTCCCATCTGATGTTCGTCTCTTTACTTGTTGACAGATTCTTTTGCTGAGCAGAGCTTTCTAGTTTGATGTAGTCCCATTCATTGTATATGTTTTACTTCTACTGCCGTTGAGGTCAAATTCATAAAATCCTCTTTAAGTCCAAGGTCCTTGAGTTTTAGTTCCTATGTTT
>PUFA01001186.1:0-51507 GCA_003508835.1 Eonycteris spelaea
GGGCTTATTGGGGTGATCACTTCCTAAGTTATATAAATGTCTAATCACTAAGTTGTATACCTAAAAATAATATAATATTGTATGTCAACTGCAATTGAAAAATAAATATTGTTTTAAAAAGAAAAGAGACAAAATAGATATGGTATGAACCATTAGAATTAGCATTATGAAATAAAATCTTCAAACTGTATTATGAAAAAAATATGAGGATATGATTGTAAAATTAAATTGCAGTACTTTGTTAGAAAATTAAAAGAATAAATTATGTAAAATTAATTTAATATGTGAAAAGGGAAACACTGATCTGCTTTACTTTGCAATTATTCATCACCTGTGAGGCTGTATATATATGCATGTATTAGTAATTTACTTTCCTAATGAGAAATTGTCTGTCAGAACCTTTGTTTTTGTTTGGCGGAGCTGGAGTTTTACATTCCTGTCTCTGATCACATTCTTTCAAAAATGAATTGGAAGTTTGTTAGTTTATTTACTTATTTTGCCAAATGACTCTTTGCCATTTAGTTTTTTTATGTTTGTATAGATATATTTGTGGAGACGTATAAATAAATATACACATATATTTAAATATATGTATACAATATAAATTGGACTTATATATATATATATATATATATTATATATATTATATATATATATATATATAATATATATATATTATATATTAATTTTGTGTGGTCCAGCCCATCAGGAATTCTAATTATTAGGAATTCATCATCAAAAATGACAAACTAACAAATGCTGGTGAGGACGAGGAGTAAAGGGAGCATTTGTACACTGTTTGGTAGAAATGGAAATGGAAATGAGCTACTACATGATCTGGCAATATCATTGAGGTTGTTTGCTGACTTCATTTATAAATCAGTGTGTTCATGATACCGATAAGAGAAGTGAACATTGATTTCAGTAGTGCAAAGATCAGTGTTGCCAATTAAATGATAATAATGGAAGTCCAATTAGAGGGGGCAATGAGAGGCACAAAGTGCTTCCAGTAAAAGTTGTCCAAGGTCTTATTAATTAACAAGTGCAGAAAAATTGGGTTTAGCTGTGGAGAAATAGAAAGTGAAGTGAGGGCATTTCTTTATAGTGTTAAGATGTGGCAATATCTGACTGTTTTCATGTCAATTGAGAAATTTCCAGACCAAGGAATACTTGCAATTATATCCTTGCCACAGTATTTCATGAGAGACAATCATCGCACAGTATCTTCCTCACCCTGGGGTTCACATTAAAAAGTTTATTTACTGTATGACTAGAGGAATGTTAAGGAACTTTACTTGGTGAATATTTTGTTATTTGTGAGATTGTGTATGTATATATTGTATGTATGTATAGTATATATATATATATATATATATATATATATATACACACACACACAATTAAATACATAACTATATAATATATATATATATATACACACACACATACATATACATATATATGTATATATATATAGTAATGACTAACAAATGCACACACACCACACACACACACACACACATACAGATTGCCTGAGAGCTCTTTGTTTCTCTTTGGTGGGATTGGAGTGTTTGCATTCTTGTGTTTGATCATATTCTTTCATAAAACAATTGGAAGTTTAATTTTTTTTCCACAACATGACTGTATGATCTTCAGGGTTTTTTTTATGTATGTATAGATATACTTGTGGGAATGTATGAGACTATAAATTTTGTGTTTGTGTCAATCAAGAATTGTATCTATTAGGAATTCTATTATCAAAAAGGCCAAAGATAATATTTACTGTTGAGCACATGCAGAAAAGGGAGCACTTGTACAGTGTTGGCGGAAATGTAAATTGGAATAGAGCTATCATAAAAGTTTTAGCTATTTAGCTATTAATTTTATTCTATTCCCTCCAATTTTTATGTAAAATAGGATTGTTCTGACCACTCGTACAGGAAGATGTGTGGCTAGAAAGTGTTACATGGTGTGGTTGCTGAAGTTCACACTTGTGGAATCCACCATGATCCCAGTGCCACCAATTTGTGTGTCTGAGACGACACCCGAACTCTTTGGGTCCTTAAATTGGCTTCTCCATGACTGCTCTGGCTCTACATGTGCATCACCATCTAGTGTCTTTTGAGCCAGAGGCCTTTGCATCAGGCCTGTGTGATCACTTCTGTGAAGTCCACCGGGTAGAGTGGTCAGGAGCATGGATCCTGGACCCAGGCTGCCTGGGTTCAAATTCCAACTCTGTTGCTTACTACCTGAAACTCTCTGTCCTTCGACCTGATAAGAATAGTTGTATTATACAGAGTTAATATGAGGAATGGAAAGGTTAATGCCTCGGAACTATGCCTGGCACAATTAATGGCTTTCATGTGGTGTTCATTTCCTTCAGCACGTTACATACCTGAAATCATCTTGTGTGTATCTCTTTATCTTTAGTTTACAGCCTGTGTCTTCCATTCTAAATGTCATAGTGACCCTCATCAGTGCCTGGACCAGCACTTGGCACATCCATGTTTGCTCAGTAAATATTTGGTAGGTATATTCATTCATTTATATATTCTCCTTCTCATCAATTGTCACTACACCCCATAAGTGACAAGCCTCATCTCCCTCTACTCCATCATTTACTTAACTATTCTCAATGACCTTGATGGTTCCAAGCCCACCACTTGTTAGCTCCATGACCTTGAGCAGTCACTCCCTGATGTAGGCAGGCTCCCTAAGACCAACCTCAGGTTCAATGAGGACCCAGAACTCAGCAAAGCTGTTACATTCAAACTACAGATTATTACAGTGAAAGTGTGCAGATTACAATCAGCAAAGGGAAGAGGTACATGGGACAGGGTCTAGGAGAGACCAGGAGTTCTCTCTTCCAGTGGAGTTGTTCAACAGTGCTTTATTCTCCCAGCGATGATGTGTGAAAACATGCATTCGATATTGCCAACTAAGGAGGCTCACTTGAGCCTTGGTGTCCAGTGGTTTTTTGGAATCCTGCTTGTATGGCTGACCTTAGTCTCCAGCCCCTCCAGAGGTTGAGCTGATCCTGTGTGGCCCGAAGTCCTACCATAAAACACATTGTAAGCATAGGCGATCTATCCATAGTGTCCCAATGTCCCAGATAAACAAAGAAACTCTTATCAGGCAGGACATTGAAAAGGCTTAGAAGCTATCTCTGAGGAGCCAG
The DNA here is from genome assembly GCA_003508835.1 of Eonycteris spelaea. Classification (NCBI taxonomy): domain Eukaryota; kingdom Metazoa; phylum Chordata; class Mammalia; order Chiroptera; family Pteropodidae; genus Eonycteris; species Eonycteris spelaea. The sequence goes on from PUFA01001186.1 coordinate 3,179, forward strand.
ACAAGAGACAAAACCTTTCTTTGGAATGTGCAGGAAGTGGACAACCCAGGCCTGCTAAATTAATCCTTATGGCATTCCTGGAATCTTTCAGCCTCAGTTCCATAACTGTAATATAAGGAAAATAATGGTCCTTCTAAGAAGTGACCCTCACTCAATCAGAGATCTCTCACCAACCTCTGCCATTAGCCCTCTCTTCAGGATGCCCAGGTGATAATAATAACAGCTGACTCTCAAATAAACTGGCCTCTTGCCGGGCACTGTTCTACATGCTTTGCGCAGATTAAACAAATCCTCATGGGAACTTTACGATGTTGATGCAATTATGTTTCCATCTTTTCCAATAGGAACAGCCAAGGCACAGAGAAGTTCAGAAATCTTAACACACAGCTGGTATGCAAATTCACATAGCTAGTAAGTAGGAGAACCTGGATCTGGATCCCCATATCTGGCTCCAGGGTGCAGAAACTGCTGAGTATCCAGTCATTGACTTAGCTGAAATTCACCCTGGTTGTGCTATTGCTTTGGGAGGCTTGGCCAGTCCAACAGGGCAGGACTTGGTCTGACTCAGTACCTTTCTATCCTCAAGGCAAAACACAGTGTCAGGCACACAATAGTGTTCAGTAAGTGCTATTTAATGAACAAATGAAAATTCACAAAAAATTATGTGCCCTCTTTAGGAAGAAATCTCAAGATCAGAAATCTAAGTTTTCCCATTAAGAATCGAAGTCATCTTTTAATCAGTTGAGTGCTTGACAGATAGCCCTGGACAAGTTCAGGCAAATACATTTTGCTCTGCTTGCTTTTTTTCTGATTCCTGACTCCCAAAGAGAAAGAGATAAGGACTTACCTAATACTATAGAAACATGTACATTTTTTTCAACCAATGGAAAAAAAAAAAGAAAAAAAATAGAGCTACCATATATTCCAGCCTTTCACTTCCGGGTATATAGTTGAAGGAAATAAAATCACTATTGCAAAAATGTATCTGCATCCACTTCATGTTTATTGCAGCATTGCTCACAAGAGCAAAGACATGAAATCAACCTAAGCCTCCGCCAATGAATAAATGGATAAAGAAAGTTTTATATGTATATAATATATAATAAAATATTATTAGTGATAAGAAGGAAATTATGTCATTATAACACATGGTTGGACTTTTAGGGCATTATAATAACTGAAGTAAATCAGAGAAAGACAAAACTTCATGATCTCATATGTGATATATATAAAGCCAAATTTACAGAAATGAACACTTAAGTATGAGGGAAATGTGGAGATATTAATCAAAGGGTACAATCTTTGGTTTTAAGATGCTTACTTCTGGGGATCAAATCACAAAGGACTGTTTTAACAATACTGTATTAGGTACTTGAAAGTTGCTAAGAAAGTATATTTAAAATGTTTTCACCACAAAGAAGTGGTGAATGTGTTAACTGATCTTGTTGTAATAATTTTACTATATACGTGTAATAAATTACCATGTGCACTTTAAAATTACACAAAAGTTATGTGAATTATACCTCAGTGCAGCTGGATTTTTTTATTTAAAGTCTCAAAACAATAAATGGGATTGTACAGTCCAACTAAGAGATGTGAGAATGAATCAGTCATGGAAAATAAATTAAATTCTACCTGGGGAAAACAGACACTCAAGCATTTCATACTTCTTTTGACAATGCTTATTTGTAAATTATGTGCTACAGATGTGCAATGAAGAGAATATGAGGAGTTGGTAGAATAATTTGATTCACCAGGAAGAGCAGCTTTGCAGGTGTTTCCAGAGTGGAACACAGGACATAATTAAACAGCTAGAATAATCTACAAATTCTTACTGTGGTCATTTTGAGCTAGAGTGAGGGGTTAGCATATTGTAAAGAAAAAAAAATGCAGCATAGATTGATGGCCCCTCTCTGTTTCTTGCCTGGAGCCCTGGGAGAAGGACCCCTTCAAGATCACAGCTCTGTCACCTTGTGGAATCCACCATCACCACCATCATCCCAGTGCCACCAATGTATGTGTCTGAGATGACACCTGCATTCATTCCAGAAGCTGTTATAAATTCATTTGTTCAAGTTTTTTATAAGGATTTATAAATGACTTTATATGGTGTATTTCTGAAAATACCTATTTTGATTCTTTTATATAAGGACTCTTGAGTGACACCATTTATTACTGATTAAAAAAATATAATAAGTAGAATAAGAGCCTCCAAAGATAACCACATCATAATCTCCAGAAATTTAATATGTTATTTTTCATTATAGAAATTATTGAGAGTAGCTGAAATAGGTTGGCTAATAAGCTGCCTTTATGATATCAATTGGCCCTTATTTGCAGGTGGGACTAATGTCATCACCATCATCCTAGAATGTGGAAGAGGAAGGAAGAAAATTGGAGTCTTTGGGAGATTGGAAGATGCTACAGTTGACTTTGAAGTTGGAAAAGGCCATGAGCCAAAAATGCTTGTGACCATGGGAAGCGGGAAATAAAGAGAAAACAAATTCTCTTCTGGAGCTCCATAGAAATATGCCTGACAGACTTCATTTTAGCCCATTATCACTTGGACTCTGACCTCCTGAACTTTAGGTGAATTAATTGTCTCTCTTAAAACCCATCAGTGTGATGTTTTGTTTCAGCAGCAATAGCAATGTTACACAGACATTTACCCAATAACTGATTTGGAGAAAAGTGGACTTTAAGGTCTCAATTCATTAATTTAACTTCCTAGTGTGAGACATTTTGTTGAAACCCACACTTAATAGAGAAGAAACCCAAAGTCGAATTGGGATTTTGCCCCATTAGCTGATACGGAAGAATTTCCCATTGCATAAATGTAAATGTGGTTCTGAACTTGAGGCCTTTGACATTAAGGTAGGACATTATCATTATATAAATTATGGACATGGACAACAGACTAGTGGTTACCGGAGGGTTTGGGGGAGAGGAAGATGGGGGTAAAATCGGTCCAATATGTGGTGACAGGAAGAAATCTAACTATGGCGGTGAAACACACGATGCTTTATTGTTGAATTATAGACCTGAAACTTACTGGATTTTGTTTCCATATTAAAAAAATAAAAGAAAACACCTAAAAATAGAAAAGATTGGCTGTTATTCACATGAGACTAATATCATCATTGTGGTCATAGAATGTGTAACAGGAAGGAAGAAGTTGGAATCAGAGGGAAATTTGAAGATGCAACACTGTTGGCTGAAGGCGAGAAAGGGCTGTGAGCCAAGGAATTGATTGTGGCCATGAAAAACTGGAATAGGAGAGGAAAGAAATTCTCTCCTGGAACCTCCAGGAAGAATGGGTTCCTGCAGAATTCTTGATTTCAGCACATCGTCTCCTCAGACTTGACATCCAGAATTTTAGACGTAACTTTTTTTTCTTTTCAACCCATTAGTATGATATTTTTGTTGCAGCAAGCAAATAGCAATGATATACAGACTTTTATTTAATAACTTTTTGGAGAAAAGTGACATTAAGCATCTCAATTCATTCATTTCACTACCGCAGTGAAGACATTTTGCCTTGAAACCCACAGTAAGGAGAAGAAAAAATCTAAAGATAAAATTGGAGATTTTGCCCATTACCTAGTACTGAGAATTTCCCATTGCATAAATGTAAATGTGGTTCTGAATTGAGGCCTTTGGACATTAAGATAGGGCAATATTTCATTATTAAAATTAAGGATAAACGTTCTACAATCAATTTTTTGGTCTATGTTTTTTATATTTAAAAATTTTATGTCAATATAACCTAACATTATTTTCATTTTAATTCTTTCACATTCTCTCACATTTTATTTCCAACATAAAGATTGGGTCACTGAGACTGTTTATTGTACATAAATGTGAATGGAGTGTGTTGTTTATTAAATAATCATATATAAATACACACACACATATATATAAATTAAATAAATATATAGCTAATATATAATATAGTACACAGACTACTAGCCGATGTTAGAATTCTTGGTCTCAACCAGTTTTTCTACAGATTTCATATGTTCTGCACCACATTTATCAGAAATTATCCAGTTTACCATCAGAAATAAGAAAACAGGCTCAGGAGATTTAATTTTTCACAGATATGTAATAATGCAATTAAAACTTTCATACAGTTCCTTGAATGATGTGTAAATAGACCCATTCAATATAAACAATTAATTGTAGGTCCCTTTCCAGCAACTTGTATGTTTAAATATGTGCTATATATTGCATGTAATTATCCAATCAAAAAAGAAACAGGAAAAAATCTAATGATTCCTGGCTCAAGGTAAGATGTAGAGCTTGAGTCATACTTTAATGGAGGAGGGAGAAATATCATTGGTAGAAAGCTAAGTGTTTTACATGGATATAAAAACAGTGACATAATTTTTGGAAAATTACTTTTGGTAAACTCATTCTTTTTGCAAACTAGAAATTATGCTACATATATAAATGAATTGTCATAAATTGGTTCAAGACAGGGATCATTACAGCCTCACACAACAGCATGGATGAACTGGAGATACACAATGTGGAGACTCCCAGCTTCGCAGACCCATGAGTATCTGAGCAGAGATCAGAACAACTCCCCTCATATAATCCCACTTGATATAAATGATATCATTTAGGTCAGCTTATTATGCAGTATTAGCTATCAATACAATTAAAAAATGAATGAGGACAATTATAATTACTGGCTATTTTAAAATTATAGGCATATGTTCTGATATTTGGACATAGCATTTATAACCATTCTGTTATTTAAGTTTATTTGGATAACTGGTATAACAATTGACTCTATTAAGGGTCACTTTTACGTAACCAGGAGAGGTTGGAAAGATGTGCATTTTAGCAGAAACTCTGAGGAAATCCTAAGATGGGCAGGAATTCAAGTACTCCTGGGAATCACGATGTGATCATGAAGATGGAAGAATTTCCTGCCTATGAGAGCTATGAAATGGATGATAGTGACATTATTCCTTCGTACCAAGGTAGTCATTGTGACAAAATAAGAAAGTGAGATATTTTTTTAGACTGTAGAGGAGTCATATTTGTGAGCAGCACTGAAATTTTGGAGGACAAAGAGGATGGTAATTTAGTAATGAAATGTAAATACACCAACCATTCTTCACCTCAATGAAAACAAACCCTCACACATGGAATCCATTTTATACCTCAGGAGTTGATTACAGCATGGAAAAGAAATCTTTGCATAGCAATCATGAGTAATGCTTCCTTGTGTATAAGGTCAATTCTTTCTAAGAGCATGTCAGGTGAATCTATCAAATTTGTGACTCTACTTGGAGATATATATTTGATGATTAATTTTTTCCTAGGTATATGAAAGACTTTGTAGACACCAAACTCAATAAGAGAATAAAAGCAGAAGTCCAGTGAAAACCAGCAGAATGTTAAAGTCCACATTATCATTAAGAGCAGTTAAGGGTGTAAAATAGAATAGAAGAGAACCAAAGTGAAAACTATTTCACTTTTTCTGTGCAAAACATCACATAAATGAACTTAGTCAACAAGTGTAGTTTGTTATATGTGAGTTATAAAACTCATGAAGATTCTTTAGTAACACAAATGAGAATTCTAAAGATGATATGATCATTTGAGAATAAATTATTTTTATTTTTAGTTTTGAGGACTCTGATTTCACTGTATTTACTATAAAAAGCACTTATGATATAATGGAGGATGGACAAGGAGGTGAAAACATCCATCACAGAGTAACTTGACAGATAGTAAAACCCTAGATGGGCTTTAAGGAACTGTTTCTATTTTGGCTGGGTAAACCCACATAATTAAGTTTCACAGCTATAAAATTATCACTCTGAATTTAGGAATCAGAGGCATTTTTTTGTAGACATAATTCCAACTACAGATGCTAACTTTAAATTTAGAGAAGAAAAACACTCACTACATTAATATTAAGTTTTGGGGTTCTTATACATTTCCTAAATTCATCTACTATGTGTTTTTTTGATACAATTTACAGCTGTGGTAAGAAGGGCACCACAGCCCTGGTTCAGACACGTTTTTAGGTTCAGAAAGTCCATCGGTCCTGTAGTTGGCTGTCACTGCTAAATCTGTTGTTTTCAGAGGTCTCAGAGCTCTGGGTTTGCCAAGCAGCCTGCTCATCATCTAAGCCTTCCTGCATATAGAACATGTATCATGCAGTTCTACCCATGGCACAATACAACTGCTGTGAAAGATGTGGCTGCAGGGTAACTGCTGACTTCTCAACTGTGTAATCTTCTTCGCATACTGAACACTCTAAACACTTATCGACTTGCTCCTGAGTTACTGTCACTGTTGGAAGAGATGCGATCTTTCCTTGTCTGCTTGTGGAGGCCCTGCGTTTTCCTGTTGTCTAAAAGCTGGGTTATGCTGGCATCAAGACCTGTGTGAATCCCCAGGCATAGTCCCCAGGGTTTGAGTGCAGCATCCCCCTCCAGGAAAAAGGCATGGTGATCCAGGAACTGCAGAATTTGCAAAGACTCCAGCAAAGAACTATTGTATTATTCTTTCTATAGCTGGAATCTACCAGGATGAGTACTTCTTTGCAATCTATATCTCCCAATCATTGGCAATGTTGAAGGCTGGCTCCCCAGAGTCAGTGTGACCTCTCTCATTGGCTCTATTATTTTTGTCCAGTGGAGTGCTACTTAGAAATTGCCTAAAATCTTGTATAATTATTCTGAGGTTCAAATTGCCAGAGCTCTCCAAAATGTGTTATTTTTACCTGGCTGCCACCACCACCAAAAAAGCTGGAATCATCTGTCGCTTCTTCAATAAAGCTGATTCATATCTGGGATGATACATATTCCGGGAATTTGGGGCTGACCTTGCCCTTCCAAAAGTTGCAGAAAAACCAGTATTGGCAGTAGTGGTCCCAAATCTGACCTCTGCCTCCTCTGCTACCACTTCCTCAGAGTGGCCTTCTGTCTATTCAGGAGCCAACATCCATCATGGGAGTCATCCCAGCACACAGAGGCAGCAGAGGAAAGAGGAGATAGAGCAGACATTGACCCAAAAGCCTTCTTCGAACACCAAAGAGGCACAGGGCAGAAGAAATTATTTTATATCCATATGTCTTCAAACAATAAATGGGATTTTCCAAATATTCTTAGTTTAAATCTGGGAAATACTTTGCGAGACTGGGAAAATGGACAAAGAGAGAAATATCTATATATCAGAGCAGAAAGCATGATAAACATCACTTAACATTGTATAGAGAAGGTGAAAAATTAAATGGAAATTCCAGCCAATAAGTAAAGATGGCATATTCTATTTCCACAATTTTCTGATTCCAAGGCATTTAGCCCTCTAAACATGGAAACTTCTTCAGCCCCAGAACAGTTGTCCCTTTTATAGCTGCCATCCCACAGAATCTTTTCAAAGCTCCCTTTATGTCTTTGTTCCTGAGACTGTAGATGAAGGGGTTCAGCATGGGTGTGACCACAGTGTACATCACCGAGACTACTACACCTGAATGTGAGCTGTGGATAGCAGCAGAGCTGAAGTACACTCCTAGACCTGTACAATAAAATAAGAAGACAATAGAGAGGTGAGACACACCAGGTAGAAAATGCTTTCAACTTCCCTTGAGCTGATGGGATTCCATGTATGCAAGAAACAATCTTAGAGTAGGAGTAAAGGATACCAGAAAAAGGAACACCCCCAGCAGCACTGCTGACAAATATGTCACCAGGTTATTAAGAAAGGTGTCAGAACAGGCAAGTTGGACTATCTGATTGAGTTCACAGAAAAAGTGGGGGATTTTCAAGACTGTACAGAAAGATAGCCACAACACCATCAAGGTTTGTAACAAAGAATACAGGGCACTCATGATCCAGGACACCAGAAGCAGCAGTCCACAGAGCCGGGGGTTCATGATGACTGTGTAGTGCAGGGGTGACAGATGGCCACAAAGCGGTCATAGGCCATCACACTCAGAAGGAAGTTATCCAATGCCCCAAAGAGCATAAAAAAGCACATCTGTGTGATGCAGCCTTTATAGGTTATGACTTGGTTCTGTGTTTGGATGTTCACCAGCATCTTTGGGATGGTGGTAGAGGTGAAACAGATGTCCACCAAGGAGAGGTTGCAGAGGAAGAAGTACATGGGTGTGTGGAGGTGGGAGTCTGAACTGATGGCCAGGATGATGAGCAGGTTTCCAAACAAGGTGATCAGGTACATGGAGAGGAAGAGCCCAAATATGAGAGGCTGCAGTTCTGGTTCATTTGAAAATCCAAGGAGAAGAAATTTTAAAATTTGTGTACCATTTCCTGGTTCATGTGGTGAAGGTGATGACTTAAAATGAAAAAAAAAAAGATTTTTAATTTTCACATGAGAATTACTAACATGTGAATTGCTACAATTTATATTTAACCATAAATTGTATATATGACATATATGCTTTTGTAAAGATTTGATCCCCTTTAAGTAAGGTCATGTGACATCATTAATTACAAATTCCTGCTGCTCTCTTAGCAATTTGCCCATTAAATCATTTTTATATCTCTCTGATGAGAAATTCTTTTACACACTGAGAAATAAAAGCTGATTCATTGCCATTTTCTAGACAAGGATTACTGGGTGCTAAAAAACAGAAGTCCCTATAATCCCAAGATGGAGAAGGAATATAAGGAAGTGAAAAATTATACACTGTTAGATGGTGCATGTGCTTTGAAGAAAAGGAAAGTAGGTATACAAGATCTTAGATGTGCTTTTTATTTTTAATGGAATTGAGAAAGATTTGAAAGCAAGGTTCTGTTTGAACTGAGACCTTAAGGAAGACACAGGAAAGACAAAAGATTTGGGAGAAGTGTATAACCTGCGTGGGAAAGAGCCTGTGCAAAAGTAATGAGTTTGGCAGTTGCCTCAAGTAACCACTCTCAAAAGGAAGCCATGTGGTAAGTGGAATGAGAAAGAGACAGTTGATAAGGATGCTGTCGGAAAATGTGGAGGAATGACATGGCCTGTCTGCTACAGATGAAACTTCAAGACCCAGGGATTACACAATTACATATTGTTCCTTAAACTTTATTTCTTTGCAAGGGATCCTGTGAGAAGTGATGCCTTCTTTATTTCCATCTCTTGATTGACATTCTGGATCTCTATTTTAAAGGACACATTTCAGAGTATATGAGCTGGGTATCCCAGCCACAGCAAGTGGTAAAATGCTCAGCTACACAAAACACACATACTCACACCCACAGACACACACACTGTGTCCTCCTGGGGTCATGTTAATACTAGCTTGTACTCACCCCAGACACAATAAGAGGAAAGAAATAATACAAGGCAAGATAATATCAGGTTATCCTCCTACAGTTTCAAAGCTCCATGAGTCCGTTGATAAGCCCCAAATCGATATGTAAAACTGGGGTTCCATTTTCATATATGTATTTTCTGTCCTTATATTAAAATTATTTAAATAGGAATAGATCAAATAATGAAAGATAAAGAGGGAGAGAGAGACAGAGAAACAAATACAGAGACAGAGACAGAGTCAGAGACAGAGATAGATCTAATAATCTCTGTTGGTCCCTGAGAGAGTGTGATGAGGCAAAAGCATCCTTAGTTGGTAACATGCCAACCGCAGTCTTTTCCTTATGCACAGAATTGTCAGAAGGGTGGCAAATAACTATTTATTCAAAACAGAAAACAAATTTCTTTATGCATCAATATATCTCACAGATGAAACACCTTACTAAAAAATTTGCTAATAAATACAATTTACAAAAGGAAATATACAGTGTAGAGGAAAAAAAAAGCAGAAGTTTTTAAAGCTGAAATGACCAGTAAATAACTGTAAGCGCAAAGCCTTGGAAATTTAAAAACTCAGTATTAATACTAAGATCTACCACCTCTTAGTTCTTTGAATGAGAGAGAGCTGGACATTCTAAATGCCAATATCCTCAACCAAATAGTGTAGACAGTGGTATCAATTTAAAATGATGTCAATTTGAATATAGGAATCATACTTAGCAAAGTTAATTATTTATTTCCTGTTGGTAAATGATTACCACTGTGATGAGATGAGACAGATTTTTTTTTTCTGCATCTAATGTCTCCATTATTCTCCACCTCTAGGATCCAATTGCATAGCCATATTTTATTGTCACCTATCCCACCTTCTAAGGGCTGGAAACCCTCTAGACAGAAATCACAATGACCCATTAAAGATCTCTTTATATTGAAAACTGTTCAAAGACTCCCGAGTTAAACTCCATCCCAGTGACTCCTCAATGAAGAGAGAAGTCAAATTTTGTAGCTCTCAACACACATGTCTGTTGTGACCTTTTCACTCATTTCACCCACATAGAGCCCTGCCTGTGCTCACACTAATCTCTCAAATGTTGAACTTGACTCCCAGCTTCTCCTGGCACCACCATATTTTAGTTTCTTGTCATCTCTCTCATCTTCTACAGGCTAATATCCTCTAATCATATAAACACATTAGCTGATGGAGATCTCTGTATATTGATAACTGTTCATAAACCTCCCACATTAAACTCCATCTTAGTGACTCCTTAATGGGATAGAATATAAATTTTATAGCTTCAAATAATAGGCTCAATTCTCTGCAACCTTTCCATCCACTTCAGTCACGTAGAGCCCAGCCCATGCTCACACTATTCTCCCAAACGATGAACTTAACTCCCATCTTCACCTGGCACTCAGCACACTAGCAAAGGGTCTTTACACACACACTTCCCTTGCTCAGAGTCTTCCATGAGCGTTTTAGAACTTTTCACCTCCTCTATTCCCCAAACTAAATGTCTTCTTTCAGATTGCCTGCATCCTCTCCTTCATGAGCCTTTCTTTTTCTGAACATTAGCACAGGAAAAGCATATTTCTTATCAAGTTAATTACACATTAGGATGCCCATAGTATAATTTTTATTTATGTCTCTGCCTTTTCTCCCTGCTACACAGTAAGTGCAGTGAGGCATGTAGCATGTTACACAAATCACCACCCTCAGACCAGACTTAGCTGAGTTGGGAACAGTAGCTGAATAAATAATTACTCCATGGAGGGATGAGAGAATGTTCTCACAGAAATTGTTGGTGATGAGAGAAGGAATAGAAGGAGCAACACTGATGTAGCTGTGGTGGACATGCCAGAGGAAAGTTTTCCATATTCTATATCAGGATGCAGTAGGGTGGCAGATTATGGTTTGCAAGAATTAACTAGAATAGAATCAAGAAGTCATAAAGAAAATATGAGAGTGCACTATATATAGATTACATACTTAATCATATCATGGTTTTCCTTTTTCAATCCGTGTGTGTGTGTGTGTGTTGTGTGTGTGTGTGTATGATGTGTGTATGTGTGCATTGCTGGATCACAACATAAAAAAAATGTCTTGTTTGGGAAGAAAATAAAAAATCCTGAATCTCCTGCAATAAATATAAGAATAGCTTTAAAAGACCACTTCTTGCCAATGAGAGACAAGTACCAAGAATGAAGAACACACAGAGAATCAGGTGCAGAGAGAAGAGGCAGCCGGCGTAGGTGCTGCAGTTTCCTCAGACTCAAGGGACCTCACACTGACCGGACCTTTACTGCCCCACTGGCCTCATCACTGCGTCCACCTCAGCCCTGATCCAATGGTTATTTCTGCACTTATTTGACCCACCTTGTTTTTATATGACACAGTGGTAGATGAGCCTGGCCATTCTCTCTCTTTTCTTTGTGGAATTCTTTCCTTTGTTATTTTTGGGCTTTGAGTTTTGACTCTTTGTAACACATCTGATGGGTACACTAGTCCTGGTTCTCTTCCTTATCCAACATGAAAAGGTCTCCCCAGATGTATTCTATAAAATCCTGCTTATGCTACAACTATCAGTGCCCTTTCTTCATACATTTGTCCTAAGGAAATGATGTCATATTGTACTCATTTCACTGTAGTGGGCCTTCTTTGTAATATGAGATCCAATGAGTAAGGACTTCACTTATTTTTATGTGGTTTCATAATATGTGCATTAATACAGAACAAATGTTGAGGAATGGGGAAATATGACCAAGTTAAAATAGTAGATTTTAATAACTGTATTAAGTCAACTTGATTAATATGTAAGACTAATTATAAAAGACAAGATTTAAAACACAATAATTTAATCACATTGATATGGATCTCTAATTCCAGAGAATTTTCAAAATTTGCATAGAAAAATATAAAATATTCTTTTGAAAAGCTGTGAGGAAGAATTATCTACTGTTATAATTTCTATCTGTAAAGTCATAAATAGATTCAGATACCCTTAGGAAGGATAGATGTGATGATTAATGAATGAAAAAGAATGATGATCAAATGATGCATGAGGACAGATAAGTTTTTATGTGTAAAATTACCAAGGAGGGACACAATATGACAGAATGTTAGATTTGAACAAAAAAATATATAATTTTCATGCTTTCCCCAAATACGTCTCCCTATATATGACAGAATTCAATGTCAAACAGCAAAGTTGTTAGAAAAAAACCTCCAATTTAACATATTAAATAAATTAATTAGTCTACCTAGCAAACAAACATCACCATCTCTGGGCTCGGCAAGGCTGGTTAGGCTCTCAGAAGATGTCAGGTAAAAGTTCTCAGGTTCCATCCTCTCTGACCCTTCCCTGAAGTACCTGCTGGGCTATCACACTCATCTGAATGGGATCTCTGAAAAGGAGGACTCCGTGTGGAAGTATGAATGCCTCCTTGGATGGTTGATGATGCAGACTGAAGCTCTGTCCTCAGACAAGGCAGCAAAGAAAGTAAAACATTGATACCACTTGGACTTAGGAATCCAAAATAACAAATACATCTTGTAAAGCCCAGCCTTGTACACACAGAGGTGATCATTTCTACAATTTACCTTCTCATTAGGCACTGTTTCCAATGTTACTCCCACCTCTGAGCCCCAATTTCCCTGTGGGATACTGGTCTGGACGGCCTGGAAAATTTTCCTGTTGATTCTCTGTTCCCAAGAGTTGAGGTGAGAAGTCAAGTTTATCCTGTTATCAAACTTCTTCTCTATGATTCTCCTACTTGCAATAGATCTCACCTCCCTGATCCTATGCCAACCCTGCATTAAAGTTCTCTCAAAAATCTAGACTGAGGATAATGTCTGTATTAGGTCCTAGGGTCTTCACAGAATTGGCACATGGTGGGACACAACCCTTAATAGGTGCAGAAAATTGTTATATTCCTCTTTGTCAATAGGGAAAGTCTGTGGTTTTCATGTAAACATTGGACACGACACACCTTGGCTTAGTGACACTTTACCAAATTAATGAAGAATACTATACATATATCAGAAGTTAAGAGCTGTCTTTAGTCACACATTATAGAAGATTTGATATTTACAAGAAACATATTTACATAATTTTATGCCATATTATGTGAGCTATTACCTTCAGGTTTTGTCAAATTTCAATTTTATAAAGGTCCATCCTGTGGGTTGTTCTATTATGAACTCTATCTCATATAGCAGAAATGAGGCTTGAAAAAGTTTAGTGATCTGCCTGGAGTTGTAATCATAGTAAGGAAGAGATGCTGATTGGAATCTATCAGGATGCTTTCAGGTTTTAATGTCTGAGCCTGTGTTCCCCTGCCAGAGATGATGTTGCCCCTGGGCTATTAGGCAATTCTGAAGGGAGGCTCTAAAATCCTACAACATCCATCACAAGTAATTATGTCAAATTTTGAAGGTGAGATGTGCTAGTCGGGACCAGCACTCCTGCAAATAGTGTGCATATGAGTCATGCAGGATTGTAGTTCAAATGCAAATACTAATTCATCAGGACTTGTTGGGCCCAGGGACTCTGCATTTCTTCAAGCTCCAGGAAGATTATGATGCTGTAGATTGTACATCATCTGCACCGAAAATACCATTTGCATTAAATTTTGGATGAAATGTGTGTAGTCATGCACCATCAAACAAAGGGATAAATTCTGAGAAATGCTTGGTAGGTTAGGTAGCATAGAGTGCACTTACACAAACCTAGATGGTAGCCTACCACACACCTAGGCTATGTGGTATAGTCTATTGCTCTGTAGGGGAAGAAAAAATTTATTTCTACCCTTCTAGGTTCTTTTCTGACACATCCATGTAACCAAAGACAGTTTAATAGAAGAAAACCAAGAAAGTTTAATAACATATATTTCTTCTGTGTACATGGGAGAGATCCAGGAAAACTGGGTAACTCCCCAAGTGGCCTGAGCTGCCATGTTAACTACCTTCTTTAGCTGAAGTGCTGGGGTTGGTATGGGAGGTTATCAGAGAAAGCCCAGTAAATGAGGTAAGGTTGTTATGAAGACATAAGGCATTGTCTTCTTCATTGATGAGTTTCTAGAGAAAAGGACACCACCCTTTTCCTGGTATAGCCAGGGAGACACCTTACAATTGGAGATTTTCCTTACTATGCAAATGTTCCTTACAAGTGTAACTTGTACTTGGATTTCAGAGCTTCTCCCATGTCTGCTGTTTCTTAAAATTAACCAGTGTAAAATAATCTTTATGATAAACTGCTATTTGGGGTGACATGTTCGGTTGCCTTATACTGCCTAGATTACAGATTTATATAACCTGTTATTATACTGTACACTGCAGGAAATCATATCACAAGACTATTTGTTTAGCAATGCTTCAAATTCTGATGTTACCATGGCTCTGAAGACTTAGGTGATAGAAATTTTTCAGCAACATTATAACCTGTGACCTATTATTTTTTTGGTATTTATTGTTTAATTAAATAATTAATTGGGGTGACATTGATGAATGAAATCCAATAAGTTTCAACTGTATACTTTAACAGTAAGCATATATATGTTTACACTGTGTATTCACAACCCATACTTAAATTTCTTTCTGTCACCACATATTTGACCCACTTTACCCCATGTACCTCCTCCCTCTCCTTTATCCTTTTGGAAACCACTAGTTTATTGTCTGTGACCATGAGCCTCTGTTTGTTTGTCCTTTTCATTTGTCACTTTTAGGTTTTATCCCACATATAAGTGATAGCATGTGGTTTTCATCTTTTTCTGTCTGGCTTATTTTGCTTAGCATAATTATCTCAAGGTCCATCCATGTTGTCACAAATGGCTGTATTTTCTCTTCTTATGGCTGTAATAGTCCTTTGCATATATGTACTACAGCTTCTTTAGCCAGTCATCTATCTTAGGACCCTTTGTTTGCTTCCATTTCCTGGCCACCATGAATAATGCTGCTGTGAACATTCATGTGCAAATATCATTTTGGATATGGATTTTCAAGTCTTTGGGGTAAATATCCAATAGAGGGATTGCTGGGGCATGTGGTAGATTAATTCTCAGTATTTTGAAGATTCTCCATGACTGTTTTCTATAGAGGCTGTACCAATTTGCAGTTCCAACAGCAGTATATGAGGGTTCCTTTTTCTCCACATCTTCTCCAGCATTTGTTTTACTTGTCCTATTGATGCTAGCCATTTTAACAGGTATGAGATGGTATCTCATTGTGAGTTGATTTGCATTTCCCTAATAATTAGCGATGTTGAGCATCTTTTCATATATTTGTTGGCCGTTTGTATGTCCTCTAAGAAGAAGTGTCTGTTCAGTTCTTCTGCCCATTTTTTGATGGAATTGTTTTTGTTGTTATTGAGTTGTATGAGTTCTTTGTATATTTTGGATATTAGGCCATTATGGAGGCGCTGATTGCAAATATAGTTTCCCATTCAGATAATTGTCTCTTTGCCTTATTGACAGTGTCTTTTTCTGAGCAGAGCTTTTTAGTTTGATGTAGCTCCATTAATTTATTTTTGCTTTTACTTCCATGCATTTAAGGTCAGATTCATAAAATCGTCTTTTAAGTCCAAGGTCCTTGAGTAGAGATCCTTTTTTTCTTCTATGCATTTTATTGTTTGTGGTCTTATACTCAGGTCCTTAATCCATTTCAAGTTAATTTGATGTGTTGGGACCAACAAGAGTCTAGTTTCATTCTTTTGCAGGTGGCACTCCAGTTTTACTAGCACCGTTCATTGAAGAGGCTTTCTTTCTTCTGTACATTTTTTGGCTCCTTTGTCAAAAATTATTTGCCCATAAAATATGGTTTATGTCTGGACTCTAGGTTATGTTCCCCTGGTCTGTGTGTCTATTTTTCTGCCAATTCCATGCTGTTTTGATTACTGTCACATTGTAGTATAATTTGAGTCAGGCAGAGTGATGCCTCCAGACTCATTCTTTTTTTCTCAGGTATCTTTGAAATCTGGAATCTTTTCTGTGGCATACAAATCTTATGATTTTTTCTTCTATTTTTTAAAAAATGCCACTTTGATGGGGAATGTTAAATCTGTATAATGTGTCAGATAATAAGGTCATTTTAACTATGTTGATTCTTCCAATCCAAGACCACGAAATACCTTTTCATTTCTTTGTACCTTCTTCAATTTCTTTTAATAGGGTCTTGTAGTTTTTATTACGTAGTTCCTTCACAAGTTTTATTAAATTAATTTCTGGGTATTTTATCCTTTTTGTTTCAATTGCAAAAAAATTATTTTTCCACTTCTTTTTCTGACACTTCATTATTACAGTATAGGAAAGCTATAGATTTTTGAATATTGTTTTGTATCAAGGAACTTTATTATATTTGCTATTGGTTCTAGTAATGTTCTTATGGAGTCTTTAGGATTTTCTACATAGAGAATCATGTCATCTGCAAATAGTGTCAGTTTGACTTCTTCGTTTCCTATTTATATCTTTCTCTTGCCTGATCGTACTTGCTAGCACCTCCTATGTTATATTGAATAACAGCAGCGATAGTGGTCAGCCTTGACTTGTTCCTGATCTAAGAGGGAATGTTTTTAGTTTTCAGTATTAAGTATAATGTTGGCTAAGGATTTGTTATATATGGCTTTTATTTTGTTAAAGTACTTTCCTTCTATAGTGATTTTGTTATGTGTTTTGATGAGAAATGGATGTTGTATCTTGTTGAAGGCTTTTTCTGCATCTATTGATATGATCATATGATTTGTATTTTGTAACCTGTTTATGTGGTATATCATATTAATTGATTTGATTATGTTCAGCCATCCCTGTGCCCTGAAAGGAAGCCCACTTGATCGTGATGTATAATCTTTTTAATGTGTTGCTGTAGTTGGTTTGCTAATACCTTATTTAGGATCTTCGTATCTGTGCTCATGAGAGATATTGGTCTGTAATTTTCTTTTTTGTGTGTTATCTTCACCAGGTTTTGGTATCAGGGTAATATTAGCCTCATAAAATGAGTTGGGAAGTATCACATTCTCTTCTATATTTTGGAAGAGTTTGAGGAGAATAGATATGAAATTGTCTTTGGATGTTTGGTAGAATTCACTGGAAAAGCCATCTGGTCCGGATGTTTACTTTTTGTGAGTTTTTGGTGATTGTTTCAATTTTCAAGCTGATGATCAGTCTATTTAGATTTTCCAGATCTTCTTGTGTCAGTCTAGGAAATCGTATTTTTTTAAGTCCTGGTCCATTTCTTCTAGATTATTAAATTTGTTATTATATACTTTTTCATAGTATTCATGCATAATCCTTTGTATTTCTGCAATGTCAGCCAAAATTTCCACTATTTCATTCCTGATATTGTTTATCTGTGCTCTTTCTCTTTTTTCTTTAATAAGTCTAGCCAGGGGATTGTCAATTTTATTAAATTTCTCAAAGAACCAACTCTTTGCATTTATTTTTCCATTGTTTTCAATTTCATTTGTTTTTGCTCTAAAATTTGACAATTTCTTTCCTTCTGCTGTCTTTAGGCTTCATTTGTTCTTCATTTTCTAGTTTTTTAAGGTGAAGCATTAGGTTGTTTATTTGGGCTTGTTCTTGTTTTTGGAGATAGGCCTGTAATGACATGAACTTTCCTCTTTTGATCGCTTTGCCATGTCCCAAAAGTTTTGTTATGTTGTCCTATCATTATCATTTGTTTCTATGTATCTCTTGATCTCTGTTTTTTTTTCTTCTCTGACCCAGTTATTCTTCAGTAGCTTCTTATTTTCCATGTATTTGTGGTTCTTCCTGATTTCTTTCTGCAGTTCATCTTTAGTTTCAAAGCCTTACAATCATAGAACATAGTTGGTATGATTTCATCCCTCTTATATTTGTTGAGGCTATTTTTGTATTCCAGCATGTGGTTGATCCTTGAGAATATTCCATATGCATTAGCGAAGAATGTATACACAGCTGTTTGGGGACGGAAGGCTCTGTAAATGTCAATTATGTCTAGGTCAAATGTGTCATTTAAGGATGTTATTTCTTTGTTGATTTTCTTTGGATGATCTGTCCATATCCGACAGTGGGGTATTTAGATACCCTACTAGATAGTGTTTTGGTCTGTTTCTCCCTATAGTTCTGTTAGTAATTGCTTTACATATTTCGGTCTCCTTGATTGGGAGCATAGATATAAATAATTGTTATGTCTTCATGCTGCATGATTCTCTTTATCATTATGAAGTGTTTCCCAGTGCCTTTCTTTAACTTTTTTTGAAGTCTATTTCATCTGATATTCATATTGCTATTCCTGCTGTGCTCAGAATGCCATTTGCTTGAAATATCATTTTCCACCCTTTCACTTTGTGTCTGTATTTGTCTTTGGAGCTGAGATATGTCTCCTGGAGGTAACATATGTTTTTTTTTTTTTTTTGATCCATTCTGCAACTCTGTGCCTTTTTATTGGTGAGTTCAGTCCATTTATATTTAGGGTGATTATTGAAATATGAGGTGTTCTTATGGCCATTTATTGTTTTCCTTTCTGATAGCTCGGTGTTTCCATTGCTTCCTTGTCCTTGTGTTTCTGTTTTCTTTATTTTGGTTAGCTTTGTGGGTTTTTGTCTGGTCTTCTTGTTTTATTTATATACTTCAGTTCTTAATAGTTTTTTTTTTTTTGTTATTACCATTATGTATATGGAAAGGATATTTATACACATACAGTTGTTCATTGTGTGTGTGTGTTGTGTGTGTGTGTGTGCCTTATCTCCTTTCCTCTTGCTAATTTGGATCTTTCAACCCACCCCTTTTCAGTCATTGTTATCTCAATTTTTCCCTATGAATGCTGAATTTTCATTACTATCTTGTTATAACAATTCTTATTATTTAAGCTTATAATGCCCTGTTCTCAGTAAGGATTGCACTCCTCTGCTTGATATCTGCCTGATAGTTACTTTACTTCTAATTGTGTATTCTTTTTTTTTTTTGGTTTGTTATTTTGTTTTAGGTGAGTTGACTCCTTTCAGTATTTCCTGTAGTGCAGGCCTCATAGTGGAGAATTCCCTCAATTTTTGTATGTTTGGAAAGGTCCTAATTTCTTCTTTATATTTAAATCAGAGCTTAGATGGATACATTTTTCTAGGCTGGTAATTCCTTTCCTTGAATAGTTTCAGTATTTGATTCTCTTCCTTTCCTAGGTTGTAAAGACTGCACTGAGAATTCTGATGATAATCTAATGAGTTTTCCTTTATAAGTTACCATTTTCTTCTCCCTGGCTACCCTGAGAATTCTATCTTTGTCGTTCATTTTTGATAACTTTAATACAATGTGTCTTGGTGAAGGCCTTTTTGGGTTGAGATAATTGTGTGTTCTGTTGACTTTTTGAATTCCAAGCTCCAGTTCATTCCTTAGATTTGGGAAGTTCCCATCAACTATTCTTCTAAAAATGCTTTCAAATCTCTGTTCCTTTTCCTCATCTTCAATAATGCATATTATTCTTATGTTTCCTCTCCTGATATTATCAGCTTTTCTTTTACTTCTCTTTGATTATTTTTCATTCTTTGGTTTCTCTCTTCTTCTTTCTGATTTATTTCTAGATTTCTGTGTTCAATATCACTGATCCTTTTTTCCTCCATTTGTTCAGCCCAATTTCCCACACTTGCTATTTCCTTGTTCGACTCTTGCAGAGTGCTTTTTATCTAAAGAAGATCTACTCTGTTCTTCCTGAGGGTTTCAGTCTCCTTGCTCTGCTCATCTAGTTGTGATTTCTATTCCTCTGAAATTGTTGTATAAATCATTTTGGAACTCACTGATATTTTTAGAAGTGCTATCCTGAAGTCTCTGTCATTTAAGTCACATTTTTCTATGTCTGTAAACTTATTTTCCGGAGATGTTTCTCTTTCTTTATGAGATGCCTTGTCACCTTGGTTTGTTCATGGTTTTTAATGGAGTATTTCTCCACCTGGACATTAATGAAATGTATTCTGATGTTTTTACAAAAGATTTATTATATAAAGTTCTCTCTGCTGTAAAGAAGGCACTTTTCTTTTGGTTTCCAGTAGGTGGCTTCTGAGCCTCTTGGATCGCTGTTTTATATAAAGCCTAAATAATGTCTTTTATTTTCTTGAAGATACTTAATACACTCGCTACTGTCAGCTTCAGTCCTGTCAGTGTCAGCAACAGTTTTGGTAGTTTGCTCAGATCCCCCTGAGACTCTGCGGCCAGTAAAAATCAACTGCTCTGCTTTCTGCCCTGATGACTGGGCCCTGCTTCTGTCTGTGTGCAAGTTAGGCTACTTCTAGGAAAGGCTGTTCAGGGAAGTGCTGCATCTTCTTTTCTCCTCCTCCTGCAGGGAGCTCTGGAGGCTGTGAGAGAGGCTTCTTTATTTCTCCCAGTGTACCACCTCACACCTGGGATTCTGACCCTTGGTAGTTCTTATGCGCAGATCTCACAGTCAGATGTGCTGGTGTGCAGTTTGAGTGTTTTTGTTCAGCTTATTGTTGTTTCAAGGGAAGAGAACCAAGAATGTCTCTCACAATGCCATGTTTCCCAGAATCCTCACAAAGGGATTTAGAAAACTATTTTAAGTATACTTATACAATATGAGTATTTCTAAAGAGTTAACCTAAAAGAAACTATTTATCTTATATTTATTTAATTTACTTGCTCTTAACAATTAATTTTAGATTACTTATGAAAATTTTATCATACCAAATTGTTTTTCTTGCTGTCAGAATTTGCAACAGAGATAACAGGAATTATCTAATAATTAGATATCTAATTTATAGATTAATAAACCCAGGTAGAATCAAGTATTATTTAATAATGAAAATTCAAATGATATGCATACTTAAACAAAGAAAACTAAAAAACTGCTTTAATAGCAAATGCTTTACAAGATCATTGATTCTAAGAAGCATTTGGGTTAGTATGTTATATGTTTTTGTTTGTTTAGCCAATTTTATATTACAAATTAGCAATACGATTCATCAATAGAAATACACTCAGTCTAGAACATGCATCCATAGACATGCATAACCATAATGATAAACATAAACAGAGATCTCATAGCTTCCATTTAAAAATGTTAGCTTTTTTGTCCCAGGTACAGGCCAGAACTTAGAGGTAAAAGATCCAAATTTAATTTCTGGCCTTTGAACCCAGTTAAGACTTTTCTCAGGTGAACAATGCTTTGCATGCTGTAAGAATTCCTGGAAAGTATTGTTGAAGTTAATTAATCATTAATCATAGAATACATTCCATTGTCTCTAGGAAGCCTGAGATTCCGTTTTTTAAAGGCTGCCCTTAAAGGTGGACTTGTCGACAAACACAAACGACAGTAAATGAGAAAGCAAGCATGCACAATCACGTTGACAATCTCAGAAAGTAAAAAGAACAGCTATGGATTAACTTAATTTAAAGTGGTAGATTTTCCTAGAGGATGATGTTGTTGGGACGAAGCCTGAGCTCAAACCAGCAGCTACCCTGTGTCTGCAAATGACAAATATGGGAGAGGAGAAGAAAAAAGATTTAGATGCCAGTTACCTTTTACTTCTAAACCAATAAACAAAGTACAGTTAAAAAGACTGACAGACAACACACAAACATGACAATGAATGAGTACTCTCCTAAGCAAACTCAGATAAACTAGACAGGTTACAAATTTCAAATTCAAGTACCCAATCAAACACACGGGGCTGTTTATTCAAGTACAAACAAACAGAAACAAATACAGAAACAATATAAAGAAACTGATTCACACACCAGCTTAAAAGTCTTACAACTATCCCCTTTCTAACATGATGTCCTAAACACATGCAAAACAAATTGGCTTGTTCTAAGGGAAAGCCCAAAGGAAGAAAGGGATTCCTGGTTTTACACTTGGAGGTGACTTACCTCACTTCTAAATAGAGCCTGTCTGCTCACAAAGACACAGAAATATAGATGCAACGAATGCACTTAACACAGTACAAAAACCAAACCAAACAAGCAAAAACAAACAAACAAACAAACAAAACACAAATGGGTAGAGCCCAACAATCTGGACCTTACTTTCAAATGGAGGCCTCCAACTAAATTCAAAATGCAGGCGGCATTGTCCCAAGGGAATAAAACACCACACACACACACACACACACACACACACACACACACCACACACACACAGAAGATCTCTGTCCTGAGGGAGAGAAAGCCAAAATTAGAAGGATTTCTGGCTGCTCACAGGGGCGCAACTTACTCCAGAAACAAAGCAACGTACCCTGATGCAAAACAACAGTAGATCAAAGTCCAAAGACATTTCCTTATTCCAAATGAGTTATGTGTCAAGGGCAGCCACCATCTGCCAGAAAAAATTCCCTCCTGAATCTCCAAGGCAAAATGATCTTGGAAGCTGGTGGAGACTCACAAAAGGGAACCTCAGCCAAGTTGGACTGTCATAGGCGCCACCTCCTGGCTGTCTTGCCAAAGTTTGTGTGCTTTAAAAAGGTGTCAATTTAGAGTAAGGAAAGATTTATTGACTGAGAAGGGACCAATCTAAAAAATGGAAGACGTAATTGTGCCTCTAATACAACTTGCTCGCTGGACTAGGTTAAGGGTTTTTAAGCGCTAGGATAACATGTATGTGGAAATGCTGGTGGGGCAAATTTTAATTGGAGGATCTTTGGCCTTGGAAATTTATGGTAAAAGACTGTGAACCCTGGATCTACCAGAAAACTGACACTGTATTTCTGAAAGGGTTTCAGTGTTCAGATTCCAGTAATGTCCCTGTCCTTTGGTTGTGAGGGAGTGAAGGGGCAGGGGAGAGTCTTTGGTTCTGCATGCAGCTGGAGCACTAAGTTTCTCTTCTGCACAAGCTTTGGCTGCATGACTTGCAATTTTGGGATGTTTTCTCTAAAAAGCAACTCAGTATCTTGTTAAACAAGATAAAACCAATTTGAGCTGGTTCTGTAGTTACAAATGGAGTGTATGTACATATATATATATATAATATATATATATATATATATATATATATATGTATATACATGCATATATGTATGCATATATACATATATTACACATATATATATGTACATATATATATATGCATTTTTATACAATTTTCTTTCAGATAAACATGCTAAAACACAGACTCATTAATGTTCTCACCTTTAATTTTACAAGAAAATCTGAAAAAGTTGGAGAAAATAGACATTAAAAAATGAAAGGTTAAGTTGGTGGAAAAAGTGCATAGATGATAGAGCTTTCCTTATCCTCCCTGTGACTATGTCAAAGTTGGGATGCAAACACAAAGCAAACTGCAAGAGAAGCCACCTGGAATCAAGATGAACAGAAGAACTATAACTACAGAGAGAAATGATTAATCAACCTGCAATGGTAGAAGGTAGGAGGGGGTGAGACGCCAGACTGCCCCGTCTCCAGCAGCTATGGGACAGAGGCTATGGCTCTTAAAGGGGTCGTGTCCACAAATGAAATTTTGCAGTGTATTGGCCACTTGAATTTAATCATAATTAAAATTCTAAAGGTTAAATACAACTAAATAATCTTAAAAACAGCAAGAACAAAGCACTTAGTTACTACAAGGGAGCACACATAAGACTGGAAGTTGATTTCTTAAAAAAAAATCTGCAGGACAAAAGGGCTTGGCACAAAATATTGAATGTGATGAAAGTCCAGGATCTACGCCCAGAATACTTTTATCCATTAAAGCTATCATTTAGAGTCAAAGGACATAAATAACTTCTCAGAAAAAGAAGCTAAAGGAGTTCAACACCGAGCCAGTATTACAGGAAATGTTGAGGGACTTCTTGAAGAAGGGAAAAATGTATCAAACATGTCAAAGAATGGTAATAACTACATTCCTATCAACAATACCTCAAATAGAAAGAATGATGTGCTCCAACCAACAGAGTGACTGAATGGATAAGAAAACAAGATCCCTAAATATGTTGCCCACAAGAGACTCACTTCAGATTAAAAGACATACACGGACTAAAAGGAAGGGGATAAAAAAGATATTGCCTTGATTGACCTAGAGAGTATCGTAAATGAAATAAGTCAGATACATAAAGACAAATATTGCATGACTTCATGTACACATGGAATCTAAAGAAAAAAATAAGCAACAATGACAAAAATGGAAATAAATTAATAGATACAGAGAATATTTTGAGGGCTACTAGATGGGAGAGGGGTTGAGGGATGGAGAAAAAAGGCAAAGGGATTAAGAAGTACAAATAGATAGTTACAAAATAGACATGGAGATATGAAGTGGAGCGTAAGGGAAATAGTTAACAATGTTGTAATAAAGAAGGGTACTAGACTTATCGTGGTGATCACTTTGTGAGTTATATAGTTCTCTATGCTGTACAACTGAAAGTTATTATTGTATGCCAACTACAATTTTAAAAAACTCATTGAATTGTATAATGTAAATACAAGCAACTAATTGTCTATTATATTTCAATAACTCCCCGAAAGAATGAAAGGTTAAATTAACATGAAAGAAGAGACTATAGAAATTTAGATACAAAAAGTTGAAGTGGAATGGTTGACCTTAAGTTTAGTAATAAATTACATTTCCTATCTTAATGCATGAAGCCTCAAAGTCAGAACCACTTTTATTTTTATGCAGTGAAGATTTCATTAGAGCAGCTAATGGAACAGAATCCCAAAATGACTTTAATTTTTTTCTTCTACTTAACATGGGATTTCAACCTTATACCCTTAGCAGGGAAGTTAAGAGAATAAATTAAGAGACTAACATTTCATTTCCTTAAAAAACTTCTATTGGATAAATGTATGAAAGACCTATTGTTGTTACAGTAGATTATAAAAGAAGCAAATTTATGCTTTTACTATTTGGGAGGTCAGAAGCCTGAAGTGAGTCTCAGTGGTTGAAAATCAAGATGTCTGCAGGGCTGGTTCTTTCAGAGGCTCCAGGAGAGAATCTCTTTCTTCTTCTAATCCAGTTTCTCATGCCTACAAGCATTCCTTGGCTCTGGCCCTTTTCCATCTTCAACATAATCAGTGTTACATCTTCCTAACTTTCTCTGATTCCACCTATTCTTCCTTCCTTTTCCACAATCAAGGACCAATAGTTACACCTGCATAATCACAGTCAATCTTCTTTTCTAAAGTCAGCTGATTAGCAAACTTATCCCAAGGGCTGCCTTAATCCTCCCTTACTATAAAAATTAACATGTTCAAATTTTCCAAGGAGTAGGATGTAGCCATTTTTGGAGCCTCATATTCTGCCTATTAACAAAGTTTTTCAGTACTATATTATTTGGTGTCCCTCAAGGGCCCTTGTATAAAATAAACAAATGCAGAATTATCCTAGCCTCTTGAATGAGTAAATACAGTAATGCATTGCATAATGACATTTGGTCTATGAGGGACTATATACAATGGTACTCCCATGATATTATGATGATGCTGAAAAATTCTAATACCTAGTGACATCATTATCATGGTAACATTGTTGTGCAATGCAATTACACAAATTCTTACCATTGTGATACATTTGCATACAGTATTTAATATAGTAACATGCTGAATAGTTTGTAGCCTAGGAGCTATAGGAGAAAAAATTTTTCTCCCCAAAATATTGTGCACATTCTTGCATTACATATATAATATGTATGTGTTTATATACTCATGCAGTATGTATTCTTAATTTTCATATAGCTCCTTTAACTCAGCAATTTGTACATTTTAAAGAAGACACAATAAATGAAAAGATATCTGTGCTTAATGATTGGAAGATTCAATACCATTAAACTGTCCATACTACCTTTAAGGAAAAAACCACAGGCCCCAAATGGTGTTAATGGTGCTAAAAGCCCATGAAGCCCAAATGTGATTTAATACCAGATCTAATGGCAGTTTCAATCTTTCCTAATCAACCCATCTGGCATTTTCTATCAAGGAACCAGTAACGTAACCTGTCACTTTTGGCCCTTTCCATCCCCTCAAGAAGGAAGAGAAATCTGGAGGATAAAAAACCCTTGCTGTTCACTTTCTCTTCAAAACAGCCATGTTGGTCTAAAAATAATCCTCTCTTTTCTTTTGTTAACAGCCTCCTTGATTTCTTACCTTTCCATAAAATCCTTCCATTTGTACAACTACTGGGAGATTCCTTCTAAATGTTAGATGGGATGCTGTTCCATTTATGAATCCCTTAATAAAGCTTTACAAACCCAGAGACCAAAGTAACCACCTAGGGTGGTCTACATGTAAAATTCCTAACTAAAAGCGGTCACAGAGCATCCTTGTGTCATAGGCCTGCAGCTTCCTTGACAAGGTCAATCTTTAACTTTAAAGGTGTCTATTGTATTTGTGCATCACAGATAATGTGCCATGGAAATGCCAGACTCATCTTCTTTTCCAGACCCTTTGAAGGCATAACTCCTGGCAGCAGAGCATGAGACTACATTGTTATCGTGTTGCATATTTAATCGGGACAAAAAAGGAGTCTGTCATCTTGCACACATCTAAGCTGAAGATCGCGCCGGTTTTGCAGCAAAAAAAGTAAGGTTTATTAGAGAGTTACAAATCCTAGAGACACAGTCATGCTACCGTTCAAAGGCCTTGGCTCTCCAGATATCTCAGGAATACAGGTTATTTAAGGAAAAATCAGTAGTCATGGAAATTAAAGGAGTTGGGTTGTGGGTTATAGTGATTGCATGATTGGAGGGGGATGAGGTAATCGATCATGTGTCCAGTTCAGATATCAGCCACAGGCGCCATGCCATCTGGTCTTGTGGCTGATGGGTCTGCTATTCTGCTTCAATGGGTCTGGGACTGAAAAACACCTAAAGTCAAGATGTTATTCTTCATCTAAATTCCAACTGAAACTGATCATCATGGTTATAGACAGATCTTAGGCTTATTAATCTTATGTCCTAAGACTTCATTACAAAGCTGCAGGCATACAGAGAATAAGGGTAGAAAAAGCAAGTGATTCATAATGTCGTTATCAGGGCAAAATCAGATTGAATTAGAGAAACCTATATGAAAGAAAGAAGTTGGTGTGTGGTTGCTTTTGGAGCTTCCAACCTGACACTTACAAAACTGAGTTGTTAGGATGGAAAATTTCAGGTTGTCTTTAAGTAAGATTTTGTTATTCTTTTTCATTCATTTTTACTTTTAATGTCCTGCTTTTTTTTTTACAGTGCCTGCAAATGTGTGAAGGAAAATAGGAAGGGTCTGAATAGATTTTGGTTTTGTTTTAATTTCTGTCCTCTTAATTGATTAAGGGAACCTTGAAAACAAGCTATATATAGCAATACGAGAGCTCTCTAAAAAATGTTCTAACATGGGTGATGAATACACAGTGTGTATATATATATATATATCTTACTGTTAAAGTGTACAGCTAAAACTTATTGGATTTCATTAACCAATGTCACCAAAAAATAAAATATAAAAAAGTTCTTTCTTTTTTTTAAATTTAGAAGTTTTGCTTATTAAAAGGTACTGTATTCTGGCCCTGACGGTACGGTTCATAGCAACTCAGACCAGTTCTGTACACATTAGAGGCATCCCACAAAGGAGAATGCAACACAATGCAACCATCACAAAAGTTTACCCCCGGAGTTAGCCTAAGGAAGATGGGGTGCCCTGCCTTTAAACAGCTGTTCCAAATCAGAGAATCACGTGCTTTTCTCCCTTGAAAAGAATGAGAACTAAGATTACCTAAGCTTGGGTCCACAGCCTAATTGGCTGCCCACCAGATGCATAAGCATCCTCCAGCTGACAGAGATAAGAGACATTCTGAGAGGAACAGGATAGACACAGGAAAGCCTCTGACAGCTTGTGCTGGCTGGATAGAGGAAAGGTGCACATTGACAAGTGCACTGGATGGTACAAGCAGAGAGAAAATATTCTCACTGGCCATAAGGCCAGACTCTCAGGACATTAACAAGATGAAAGGAGAGAAACAAAACAGAGGAGAGAAAAACAACCCATGAGTACTCTTACCAAACCAAGGGTTGCTATACTGAGAAAATAGTTTGACAAATGTTTTCTCCTGCAAATCAAATTGAGAAGAAAAAAAACTCTCAAAACTTTCACTCCCACGAGATTCACAGAGATTTTGGGTATGATGACATGGTACTTCCACTGGCCAGTGTCACACACCCCAGGATCTCCTCATCTGCAGCAGCTTCATGGGGAAGTTCATGGTTCCAGACAGTGAGGTTACCCACTCACTGTGCAAACTTGAGGGAGGAGGAAACTTTCCTCTACCCTCAAGGTTCTTCTGGCTGGTCTAATAATCAAGTGGACATGATAGATTAGCAAGAGAAAATAACCCAATTCAATGCATACACATGTATTGGAACCCCACATCAGGAGACATTCAGAGAGCCCACATGCAGGATTGGTTCAGACATGGAAAAGGTGATTGTGATATATAAGATTTTCCAAGGTAGGGATGAGATAAGATGCTTTAGGGCTTTCAAGGAACAGTGCAGGAGGATACAAAGAGCAGATGTTTAGTAAATAAAAGTTTGCCCTGCCATAGAGGTGGGTCAAAGGGAGATTATCTCTGATAATCTCTTATTATAAAAAAGGCCTCCTATTCAAGTACTTATGGGGTTAAAAAGAGTAGCAGAAGTTTCCCTTAAGCCAGCAATTAAAATTACCTTCAGCTCAAAATAATCTGCAACCTCTGAGGCACGTCTTGGAGAGTCTCCTTCTGAAACTCACACAGGCTAATGTGTCAGGATGCTAATGTGTCAAATGTATGGTGGCCAAAGCTCTACATCAAAGTTACACAGTTTTCTGCATTTTTAAAGAAGAAAAGAGCAAATTTTTGGAGTTATCAGTGGTTGTGTCCTTGGCGCTTCAAGGAACCTAGTCAAGTCAGAGAAATGTAACCCAGCTTTCAGATAGGTGCCTGGAGCGGAGACATCTGCCATGCAGGGGACTCATGAGAGAGTAATGAAAAGGGATTCACTTGACTTCCAACCTAGTCCCTTATGAACAGAGAATCAACAGGAAAACTTTCCAGTCTGTTCAGAACACTGTCCCACAGGAAATTGGGGCTCAGAGGTGGTAGCAATAGTGGAATCTGTGTTTGATGAGCAGCTAAAAGGAGTTGAACATACCTCCTCTGCTGCAGTCCCATGGAGTGTGCTCGGTTGTTGCTTTTGACTCCTAATCTCCCTCAGAGACCAATGCTTCACTCCTTCCTGCTGTCTTATCTGGGAACAGAGCTTCGGTGTCCATCATCAACCACCCAGGGAGGAATTGAGAGTTCCACACTGAGTCCATCCTTTTCAGAGACCCCATCCAGGTGAGTCTGATAGCAAGCAGCAAGTTCAGGAGTGGGTCAGAAAGGATGGAACCTGAGAACTCTTACCTGAGTCATGTGAGAGCCCAATCAGCCCAGTCAGAAACAAGAGATATTTGTTTGTGTTCTTGGTTAAGTACTAATTTATAATTAATTCACGTAAACATGTTAATAAGGATGTGTCTGTCTGAATCACACTACAAGGACCATAGTTTACAGGTAAGTGATGGACATAGATGTACAATTGAGTGACACTGTAGAATGAGTGAGATGCATAAAATACATAAAATGATTGCAGTAAAGTGAAAATACATCTGAGAAGTTTTGTTGGTCAGGGAGTAGGAAGTTGAGTGTCAGGTGTAGAGGATGGTGCAGTGAAGTCAGAGTGCTTGTATTAAATTTCTAAGATGGGCTGTATTTGATCATGCCTTGTATTTATTGAAAAGTTCCAGATGAGTGGAGATAGAAATTATCTTGCAGCAGCCATTTGTGAGACATACATAGCAGTATTTTCTCTCATACTGGTTATTTATGAGGTAAATAATTATGAATGAGTTTAAAAAGGAATATCAAATAATTTTACTTGGAATTATTTCACTGCTGGTGAGGATGCCTATATTTTTGGGCTTGTTACTTTACTTTCTCTATTGGAACAGTTAATAGGAATTACTGTCCCACATTTAGCCTTTTCCCTCAGTGGTCATGTTTTCTATATATGTAATGAAAAATTTTGTCATGCATGTGGAAATAGAAACTGAAGACTGACCCATTTCTAGGCAAAGAGTATAAGGTGAAGAGAAACAAAAGTTTTTGCAGTTCAATGATGGAGAAATTAAGTTCACCGGTTGTACCTGAAATTTATGCATCAATACATCATACCCAGATCATGTTTACATTTATGCAATGATGACTTCATGTACCAACTGATTGTGTGCAACACCTCCCACTCTATTTAAATTTTTTTCTTCTTTGTGTGTGTTTCAACATAAGATTCTCTTACCCAAGGATGCTAATGAATGAATGGAGAGGCTTCTACACAGTTCCTCAGCAAATTTTATTGATTAAATGCCTATATTAGATTCTACCACTGCTGTAAAATATTCCCACACTAGTTGTTTAAAACAAGCAAATATATGCTCTCATAGTTCTGGTATCAGACACTTCAATGTGCCTCATTGTCTAAACTTAAGATGTCTGCAGGGTTGTTTCCTGTAGAGGCTCAGGTGAAATTGTTTTGTTTTGTTTTTTCTCATTCCAGTTTGCATCTGGCCAGCTGCATTTCTTGGTTCCTGGCCCTTCCTTCTTCATTAAAACCAGCAGTGTAGCATTTTCATCTTGTTTCTTCTGCTTCTAGAGGAGCATTGTGTTTACCTTAGTCCCACCTGGATGATTCTGGCTCATCTTCTACCTTACAGTCGCCAATTAGCGACCCTGTTCCACCTGTTACCCTAATCCTTCGTGTTATAAAAATATCAAGTTCAAAGGCCCTTCAGCTGAGGGTGTGGTTGCATTTAGAAGGTCCTTCTGTTCTTTTTAAAAGTCTATTACTATGTGCCACTCGAGGGCCTTTGTATAAAGGAAATAAACTCAGAATTTGTCACATTTTCTAAATGAGTGAATACATTATCCTTTTAATACTACAGCAAGAAAAATTTTTGTTCAGAGAACCTAAAACTGTGTCTAGGTGAGTCTAACAAGACCTTAGCTTGCTGTGAGCAGGACCGGCAGCATCAACACCACCTGGGAGCTTGATAGATATGTAGAGTTTTGTAGTCCAACAGGACATGGTTGAATTATTCTGTATTTCTGTTAAAATCCTCGTTGATCATAGGCACACTCAAGTTGAAGTGCTGGACTACACTGGTTTTTTCACTCTCACTGTTGACAATAGGGGCAGATGATTTTGGAGGATGCTTTCCCATGGATTGTTGGTGTTTAGCAGTATTCGTCTGGACAGTGCTGAATATCCCAGGGGCAAAATCATTTCTGAGTGAGAACCACTGCCTAGAAGCAACCTGCAAATATTATAATCAAGCCTAACAGATACTCTATTAACTGTGCACATCACTAATTCCTTCTGCACCATCCCAGGGCCTTTGTGCTGGCCATTCCCTCTGTGGGTACACAGTTGTCTATATAACCTAGCCTCTCATTCCTTTTCATCCTAGTGGTGTATTGAAATGTTTCTCGTTTGCAGGTCTTGCCTAAAGACACATAAAAAACATAACATCCTCGTCACTTTTGCCTTTACACCTGCTTTCCTTTTCTTCATATAACTTTTTCTGTTCACTATATAGTCTTTTGAAAAGTGTATTGTGCCACTTGTGGGCTCTTTTATAAAGGAATAAACACAGCATTTGCCGTATTGTATTAATGAGTGAATATAGTATTCCTTTAAAATTACTTGCAAGGAAAAGTTAGTTTGGAAAACCTGAAAGTTTGTCTAGCTGCTCTTACCCAAGACCTCAGTCTGGCTCCAGCCAGGACTTTCAGCATCAAGAACACCTGGGAACTTGATAGAAATACAGAGTATCTTAGCCCAACAAACTGGCTGAATATTATTCTGCATTTCTGGTAGAATCCTTGTTGATTCATAGACACACTCAAGTTGAAGCGCTGGAGTAGACTAGGCTTTCACCTCTCACTCTTGACAATATGGGCGAAAATTTTAGAGAGGATGCTTTCCCATGGACTGTTGTCGTTTAGCAGTATTCCTCTGGACATTGCCCAATATCCCAGGGGCGAAATCATTTCTGAGTGAGAACTACTGCCTAGAAACAACCTGCAAAAATTATAATCACGGCCTAACAGATACTCTATAAACTTTGTGACATGACTAACCCCTTCTTCTCTGCCTAGTGCCATTTCACACATCCCCATCTGCAGGGTACAAAGTTATCCATATAACTGGCATTTCCCCCCCCTTTTTTTTTTTTTTTTTGGCTAGAGGCAATATGCAAATAGCATGTGTTTGCAGGTCTTGCCTAAATACACTTAAAAAATAGCGTCCTCATCACTTTCTCCTTTACGTCTGCTTTCTTTTTCTTCATAATACCTGTCATCTTTTGAAACTGTATATTTTTAAAATTTTATTCTACATTCTTCTTCAGCATCCCTCCTCATTGAATTCAAAGGACTTTTGTTCTTTAGCTCTCATTCTTCACAGACTAGACAGTGCCTAAAATGTGTTGGCAAACAATATCGCCAAAATGCACAAAGACTTTCTTCTCAATAACACTGTAGAATACGGCGTCACAAACCCCTCAGAGAAAAAGCAGAATGAGACAAAAATTCCTAATGTAAATGGCACAGGAAACCCCAAGAGGAGACCACATCTTTAAAAAGATATTGAACTTAATTTCTTGAAATAAAATATGAATTCTACTATTATATCTATGTGAGTAATGACAGTTTGTATGAAAACTGCACATGTTATTTTCTTGTTTCCTGTAAGTTACCTCCACTGCATGGAACCAGGGAATCTTACAATATTTTCAGAATTTCTTCTGAGATTTTCAGAAAAACCAGAATGGCAGCCCCTTATATATGGAGGCTGAATATCACAGATATGTTTTTTTCCCTACTCTTAGCAGGATGGATGACTTCCTTCTGACTGTGATAATTCATGACCACTTTGTGGCCATCTATCA
This sequence comes from Eonycteris spelaea, assembly GCA_003508835.1. Lineage (NCBI taxonomy): Eukaryota > Metazoa > Chordata > Mammalia > Chiroptera > Pteropodidae > Eonycteris > Eonycteris spelaea. Next base: position 36,356 of record PUFA01001186.1, read on the forward strand.
CCCTCTGCACTACATGGTCATCATGATCTCCAGTCCTGTGGACTGCTGCTTCTGGTGGCCTGGATCATGAGTGTCTTGCATTCCTTGCTGCAAAGTTTAATGGTGTTGCGAATAACATTCTGTACAGTCTTGAAAATTCTCCACTTTTCTGGAACACAATCAGATGGTTCAATTGCTTGTTCTGAGACCTTTCTTAATAACCTGGTGTATTTCGTAATATATTTCTTAATCATTCTGCTGGGTGAGGGTCCCCTGGCTGGTATAATTTTCTCTTACTCTAAGATTGTTTCCTCTATATGCAGAACCTCATTACCTCAGCGAAAGGTAAAGCATTTTCTACTTGTGCGTCTCACCTCTCAGTTGTGTCCTTATTTTATTCTATAGTTCTAAGAGTGTTCCTCAGCTCTGTTGCAAGCCACAGCTCACACCAAGTGCAGTAGCCTCAATGATGTACACTGTGGTCACACCCATGCTGAACCCCTTCATCTACAGTCTCAGGAACAAAGACATAAAGGTGGCTCTGAAAATATTTTTTTAGGATGACAGCTATAAAATGAATAATTTTCTTTGGGCTGAAAAAGTATCCTTTAACCTGTGATCCTTTAATAAGATTTTGATTATAGAACTTGGTCTTTTTATTTATGTTCTGCAATTTTCATTTGTTTGAGTTCAACCTCTCTATACAATTTATGTAACCACTTTTTAAGCTTTCTCTTCCCTCTGTTACATAGCCAGCTTTTTTCATTTTTCCCCATATGTTCACAAAATTTTTTCCAACCTTGATCATAAAATTTGAAAGTTTCTGTTTCTTTAATGGGTTACTTGGATTTCTAAAGAATAATGTTTTCCATTATGACATATATCATTGTAATTTATGTTTTATTGTTTTACGGGTAGAATAATAATAAGTTGTATTACTCATGTAAAATGACTTCACTTGCTACTGAGCCAATTTGCATATTTCGGTCCAAGAAAACCTGAAACCCCAGTTTCTACTTTGGTGTCCCTCATTCTATTTAATCAATACCTTAACAGCTCTTTTAATAATGTAGACTTCATCATTATTCCATTCAAGTCTCAGCCTGTTGCTAGTGATGCTACAGGTGAGGAAGACCTGGGGCCCTGGCCTGGGTCCCTACTGCTTGTTACTCATAACAGAACCAATGCTGTGGCTGGACCAGATATCTGTGGTCCTTATTATATTTGCAACAAGCATCAGAGAACTTTGAAAACACCAGATTTGTTACTCAAAGGTCCTGTGTGATTGGGGACCACACAGGAAAATCTGGGAGAGGGAATCGGAGAAGAGAGAGAGGGAGAGATAGGGAATGGACTAAGTGGGGGAAACTTTGTGCTTATCTACTAGCCTTACCATACAGCTAGCAGTGTGGTTTTGTTGTTGTTGTCTGTTTAGATTAATTTTGTTTTTGATAAGAATGGATTTAAAATGGATGATGCATAAATCAAAAGTTTAATGTCAGACATTACACATAACTTATATGTGATCTCCTGGTTTTATAGTCTCATTCAGCTTGGTGTCTACAATACCTACAGTGGTCACTGGCAAAAATTAATTATCAAATATATATCTCCCAGTGGGGTCTATATGGAAACATATAGATTTTCAGAGACAAAGGGGAAATGGGCATATATGACATTCTGAGCTAAGGATGAGGTGAGGCATCTGGTGATTTAGAGGGGAGAAGGTCATGAGCAAGAAAGTAAGAGAGATGTGTCAATCAGAAGATGTTTAATTAGATGCTGAAGTAGATGCTTGTCTATACATAGGTCATAACAGGTTATCTGTAATGATCACTATTATTGCAGGCAAGTCCCCACATTTAACATCTTTAAGGGAGATGGAAAAGTTTCTCTTGGTCCTAAGGGGTCTCAAGAATAACTCACATACACATATTGGAGTACATTTCTCTGAACTCTAACAATAGTGACCCAGCTTCATTCTTTTACATGTGTGTGTCCAGTTTTCCCAGTACTTTTTATTGGAGAGATTGTCCTTTCACCATTGGATATTCTGGGGTCTTTACTCATAAATTAATGACCATTAATGTGTATGTTTTAGACTCTCTATTCTGTTCCATTGATCTATATGTCTGTTTTTTTTTTTATTTCTGTAAGAATGCCCATCTTAAAAAAAAGTATCTTAGAGTGTGGGTGTCATCTGTCACCCAAACTGATGAAAATTGATTGGAAGCAAAATCTCAACAGATTATTGACAGTTTTGCAGCTTATACTATACTTAGCATGAAAGGAGGAGATGAAAGGAGGGCTTTCTGGCATTTGTTGATAGATGAGGGAGGCTAGAGAAAGCAAAGCAGAGAAGAATCTATGATTGGGTAAAAAGTAAAACAGAGAGACACGTGCCTTTTACAATGTTGGATACAGAGTAGTTCACATGTCTAACGTATAGATATGGTATGTGGGCAACAGGATAACAGCGTGGTCTCATAGTGTGGAGCCGGAAGTTGTGCCTTCAAGAGGTCTTAAAAGAAGGTGACACTGACATTTTCAAGGTGTTTTATCCTAGATGCACAAGGGCAATAAACAATTTCAAAGTTAATGATTGACTCTTGTCAAGGAAGTTAGGTCTGGGTTGTGACAACCTGCATAGATTGGCTTTTAATCAGGAGTTCTTATGGCCAGAATACTCCTGTGTGGCTAATTTGGTTTTTAGGTTGTAAAGTCCACCAAGTAGGCTTTTCCTGAGCTTGTCAAGTAGGGTATGTGGCTTCTTTTTCATCCACACTATACTGCTTTGATTACTATAGCTTTGTAATAACGTTCAAAATTAGGGAGCATGATGTCTCCAGCTTTCTTCAGCTTTATCAGGATTGCTTTGGATATGCAGAATGTTTAATGTCTCCATATAATTTTACAATTATTTCTTCTATGTTTGTGAAATATGATATTGGAATTTTCATAGGGGTTGCATTGAATCTATATGTTACTTTGGATAGTGTAAAAAACAAAAATCAACAGAGTAAATTTAGAGATCTAATTGTCTTTACTAAGAAATTTGTAAATGGGGCAACATCCCATCTAGCAATTAGAAAAAAAACAAACTCCCAGTGGTTGTGCATAATAGGATTTTTTTTTTTTTTTTTTTTTTAGGAAGAAGGAAGGGGCCAGGGAGCTATTAACAAAGAAAAGAAAAAAAAATATTTTTAGAGCAGGGCATCATTTTTGGAGGGATGGGAACAGCATGGGTTTTGATCCTGCAGATTCCCTCTTTTGTCTATGGGGAAATGAAGGGACTCACATGACAGATCACCTTACTGGTGCTTCAACAAAATCATTCCACAGTGGTTGAATAGTGCATTTCCGAGAGGTTGAAATTGCCATTAGATTTGGTATTAAATGTCAGATGGCATTATGAGCTTTTAAACAACAATGATATATTTGGAACCTGTAGTTTTATCTTCAAAATAGTATGGACATTTTAACAGTATTGATTCTTTCAATCAGTGAATACAGAATACTTTTTATTTTTTTGTGTCTTCTTTAAAATGCATAAATTGTTGAATTAAAGGATCCCCATGAAAAACAAGAATATATTCTGCATGAGTATATATATACATACATAGAAACTCATACACATATGAAATTCAAACAGGCCTGCAACAGTTTAATTGCTTTGTTTTATAATTGTAAAAAAATGTAATGACTTGGATCATCTGATTTCTTATTTCTGATAGTGATGTGAAGTGTGAATCTAATTCAGATAAATGTTAGAAATAAATAACTGTTTAAAATTATTTAATGAGACTAAGAATAATTTCACATATGGAGAGTATTTAAATATATAGAGATATGTGCATTTTCATCTGACTTTCTTTCAAGTAAACACACATACATATGCACAACACAGACTCATTAATAATGTCACCTTTAATGTCAAAAGAAACTTGAAAGAAATGTGGAAGGAATAGAAATTAAAATAATGCATGATTAAGTTAACATGAAACTGAAAGGATGTAGACATTTAGATACAGAAATTTATTTATTTATTTATTTTAAATTTTTAATGAAGCTTATTGTGGTATTATTGATTAATACAATTATATAATTTTCAGGTGTGCATTATCATTTGACATATTTTATTCTTTGTGTGTTTAGCACCCAAAGTCCAGTTTCCTTCAGTTACCATTCAGTTTCCATTTCACCCTCCGTCTAAATCCTATATTTGATTCCCTCTACCCCATCTACCTCCCCATCCTCCCCCATCCTCCCCACTCCACTAGAAACCACTAGTCTATAGTCCTCTGGTAACCCTAGCCTATATTTTATGTCCATGAGTCTCTGTTTGTTTGTCCTGCACATTTCTACTTTTAGGTTTTTATTCCACATATACGTGATAGCATGTAATTTTCAACTTTTTCTGTCTGGCTTATTTCGCTTAGCATGTTTGTATCGAAGTCCATCTAGGATGTCGCAAATGGCAGTATTTTTTATGGCTGAGTAATATTCCATTGTATATATGTATCCCATCTTCTTTAACCAATCATCTATCATACGACACTTTGGTTGCTTCCATGTCCTGGTCACTGTGAATAATGCTGCTATGAACATCGGTGTGCAAATGTTTTTTGGACCTGGGTTTTCAAGTCTTTTAGGTAAATACCCAGTAGAAGGATTGCTGGATTATATGGTTGATCAATTCTCAGTTTTTTGAGGACCTCCCTACTGTTTTCCATAGTAGCTGTACCAATTTTCAGTTCCACCGGCAGCATATAAGGGTTCCCTTATCTCTACATCCTCTCCAACATTTGTTATTACTTGTCCTGTTGATTATAGCTATTCAAACAGGTGTGAGAAGGTATCTCATTGTGGTTTTGATTTGATCGCTAATAGCTAGCGATGTTGAACATCTTTTCATATATTTGTACACACAAAGATTTAAAGTAGAATGGTCGACCCTACTTTTAGTAATTAATTATATTTCCTAATTTAATGCACAAAGCCTCAAATTCAGAATGACATTTACTTTTATGCACTGAAGGATTCATTAGACCGCCTGATGGAATAAATTGTCTTGTATTTTTCCTTCTTGAGGTGGGATTTCAACACAAAAGACATTACCCAAGGGAAGCTAATAGAATAAAGTGGGAGGCTAAAATTTCCTACAAAAAATTGATTGGATAAATGTATTATATTCCTGTTGTAATATATTAAAATAGTGAAGTACAAAAAAACAAATTTATGTTCTTACTGTTTTCAAGGTCAGAACCATGAAAAGTGTCTCACTAGACTAAAATCAAGATGGTTGTTCCTGGAAGCTCCAGGAGAGAATCTGTTCTCTCTCCTATTCCTGTTTCTGGAAGCTGCAAGCATTCCTTAGCTCCTGGCCCTTTCTCCATCTCCAAAGTCACCAGCATAGCATCTTCCAAGTTCCCTCTGCTTCCAGCTAGTATTCTTTTCTGTTCCATTTTTTAGACCCACAGTGATGACATTAGTTTCACCTGCTTAATCAGGGCCACATTCATTTCTTAAAATCAGCTGATTAGCAAACTTATGTCAATGGCTGCCTTAATCCTGCCTTTCTCTAATAAATAGCATATTCAGTTTTTCCAGAGAGTAGTATGTAGTCATGTTTTGGAGGCCCTTATTCTGCCTACTGCAAAGTCTTTTTCTGAAGTACATTATTTGGTGATACTGAAGGGGCTTTATATAAAAGAAACAAACAGAGTATATCAGAGCCTCTGTAATAAGTACACTTAGTCATGTGTTCATAAGATATGTACATTTTGGTCAACAATGGACCACACATATAAGGTTGGTTCCATAAGATTATAATGTTGCTGAAAAATCACTTAAAACTTCATAATCTCAGTAACATCAGAATGTAAGGCATTGCACAAATAGTCATCATGATGCAATTTCCTGCAGTGTACAGTACAATAACACATTACAGAGGTCTGTATCCTAGGAAATGTAAGGAAATGGAATTTTCACCCCCAAAATATACTAATCTGACATAAAGATTATTTTAGGCTGAATAATTTTTTAAAAATGCAGTCATAGGAGAAAGTCTGAAATCCAAGTACAAGTTACACTTTGTAAGAAACATTTGCATAGTAAGTTAAATCTCCTTGAAACAGTGTCTCCCTGGCTGTACCAGGTAACAGGGGAGTGACTTTTTCTCTAGAAACTCATCAGAGAATGAGACAATGACTGACATCTGCATAACCACCTTAGTTCATTTATTGGGCTTTACTTGATAACTTCCCATAACTGACTACAGCCCACCCTTGGACATCTTCTATCTTCAGCTAAGGACAATAGTTAACATGGTAGCTCAGGCCATTCTGAGGAGTTACTCAGTTTTCCGGGATCTCTTCCATGTATACAGAATGCATACATATCATTAAACTGTATTGGTTTTCTTCTATTAAGCTGTCCTTTGTAATAAGGATGTGTCAGTAAAGAACCCAGAGGTGTAGAAAGAAATATTTTTCTTCCCCTACAGAGCAATAGCCTAGGTGTGTACCCATCTAGGTTTGTGTAAGTGCCCTCTATGCTACCTAACCTACCACTCATTTCTCAGAATTTATCCCCTTTTTTTTGGTGGAGCATGACGGCACACATTCCATCCAAAATTTAATGCAATACAATTTTGTGTGGAGACGACATACAACTAGTTGCTCCATACATGATCACAGGACCTCAGCTTTGCTCTTCATAGAGTCCTCAGACCAGGAGCTCCAGCATCAGCACCTTCCCAGAGCTTGTGATAAATACAGAGTCCCTGGGCCCAACAGGATCTGCTGAATTAGTATTTGCACTACAATTCTGCATGAGTCATATGCAAATTACAGTTGAAATGCCTGTTCAGACTAGCTTTTCTCACCTTCTCAATTTGAGATATTTATTTGTGTTTGATATTGTAGGTTTTTAGCAGCTTCCCTTCAGACATTGCCTAACAGTCCCAGGGGCAACATCATGTCTGGCTGGGAACCACTGGCCCAGAGATTAAAAACTGGAAGCATCCTGACAGATTCCAATCAGCACCTATTGTTTACTCTGATTATAGCTTCAGGCAGATCACTAAAATGTTTCAAGCCTCATTTCTACAATATGAGATAGAGTTCATAATGGTACCACATCATAAGATATACTTTTAATGTAGGGAGGAGGCAAGAGATTTAAAATGTTAATTTTAAAGCCACAACCAGAGACCGCAATATACCATTCAGCCCTGCAGCCAAGACAGGAGGACACCTTCAGAATAAAGAAGATTTCTGCTGGAATACTAAGAGCCCCATTACCCACACCTGTGAAGGAAAAACAGGAACCAAGAATCATTCACAATGGCTAAAGCAATGGGGAACCTAAGATTAAAGGCGGAGAATGCAAGCAGGCTTTTTACTCTACAGATTATTACCTTTTCCTGCCATACAAACTTCCCCTTTCTTCACTGTATGTCCATTTTGAAGGAAATGGAAACTAAAGAATGGCATATAAGCTGAATTCCTTGAACACTGAGGGTCCTTTACAGTGCCTTTAGTCAGTCTCTCTCTCTCTCTCTCTCTCTCTCTCTCTCTCTCTCTCTCTCTCTCTCTCTGTCCCTCTCACTGTCCTTCTCACTCTGTGCCTCTGAGAGGAGACCACATTCTGTCTGTTGAGTGCTATCCCTTTTCTAATAAACTTTCCTTTTGACTCTAACTTTGGCCTTTGCATTGAATTCTTTCCACACTCTTTGCCAATGGACTCTCTTCTTCTCTCAGTTCAGGGCTTGGTCTCCTGGCCAGTAGGGGAAATTTGCTTTATTCTGCATCACTTTTATAAAATTTAAATTATACAAAGCCTGTAAGGTACAAATCTTAGATTATATGGCATAAAATTATATAAATGTGTCTCATAATCATCAAAGGCTTTAAAATGTGAGAGTACAAGACAGCTCTTAGGTTCTGACATAAGACTAAAATTCCTCATTAATTTGGTAAAGTGTCATGAAGCCAAGGAGTGTAGTGCCTAAAGTTTACATGCAAGTCACAGAGTTTTCCTATTGACGAAGAGGGAAGTATCAATTTCTTCAAGCTATGAGGGATTATGTCTCACCATATGCTGATGCTTTGAAGACCCTGGGATCTAATGCAGTCAGAATCTTCAGTCTAGACTTCTGAGAGACACCATCCAGGTGAGTCTGAGAGCTCAGCCAGTACTGCAGCAAAAGGGTCAGAGAGGAAATAACCTGAGAACTTCTACTTGAGAGCCTCACCAGCCACACCTAGAGCCCAGAGATGGCCATCTATGTTTGCTAGGTGGACTAATTGATTATTCAATATGTTAAATTTCAGTTTATTTTACCAACTTTGCTATTTAGCATTGAATTCCTTTATATAAGTAAATATGTATTTGGGGGAAAGTATGAAATTAAAAAAAATTGGGTCCATTCTAACAGTCTATCATATCATGTTCCCCCTACTATTTTTAAATGTAAAAACCAATATGTTGTCACTCATTTTTTGCATTTGTTCATGATCATCGGTATCCTTTTCTGAACATATTTGATTTTATTTATGTTTACATAGAAATTATAACACTAGGCCCTTCTTCTTGCAGTGCTTTCCAAAAGTCTATTTTTATGTTTTTCATTCTAGGTTGTTGCCAGTTATCTAATTAGAGACCCATTTCTATGTGATTAATAATTATATTTTATTTCTTTTCTATTAGAATTATCCTTAAACATTTATTCAAGTTCACTTAATACAGTTATTAAAAGACACTATTTAAACCGGCTTATATTTTCCCATTATCTAACATTTTTCTGTTTAAAGGCACATATTTATGAAACCATGTAGTTAAGTTAAATAAGTGAGGTCTCTACACCTTGGATATCACATTGCAATGGAGAAGGCCCAGTACGGTGAAATGAGTGTGGTATGACATTATTTCTTCAAGATAAATGTATGAAGAAAGAGGACCCATAGTGGTAGCATCAGCAAGATTTTATAGAATATATCTAGGGAGCCTTTACATGCTGAAAACAGAATAGAACGAGGTCTAGTGTACCTATCGGATGTGGCTTGAAGGAGGTCAAAATTTAATGCCAATAATAACAAAGGAAAGATTCCTCAAGAAAAGTGAGAGAAGGGTCAGTCTTATGCTCTACAGGGCCATATAAAAAAAAAAGGTTGGTCAAATAAACATGAAATAGGTACAGGAATAACAATTAGATCACGGCTGAGGTGGACGTTGTGATGAGGTCAGTGGGCAATAAAGGTCCAGTCCATATGAGTTTCCTTGAATCGGAGGAAACTGCATCAGCCATGCCAGCTGCCTCTTCTCTCTGCACTTGGCTCTCTGCTGGGCTCTTCATTCTGTTGCTTTTCCTCATTGACAGCACTGACCTTCCAAACAATTTTGTATTTATTGCAGTAGATTTCAGATTTTCCTGACTTTGTCCCAATTTACGACAGGCCTGTTACATCGTAATTCAGCATGCTTTCACACACACACAGCAATACTCATACACACATTCAAACACACATGTACACAACTGACAAAGAGCACCATGAAATGATTATGTATGAACCCTCACTGTGTATGATGCACTCTCATATCTTCTATTGTGCCTTCTTTCTTTATTCTATTATTCAATTCTTACAAACAGTCTGCCACTCTACTGGGTCCTGATACAGAGTATGGAAAGCATTCCTCTGGCATGTCCTCCACACCTAGGTCAGTGTTGCCTCCTTCTATGTCTTCTCCCATCATCAATGATTTCTATGAGAACATTCTTCTATCCTCCATGGAATGCTTATTTATTCAGCCACTGTTCCCAACTCAGATAAGTCTGTTGGGAGGTTGGTGATGTATATAACATGCTGCATGCTCACCACACTCACTGTAGTAGGGAGAAGAGACATGGAACTAAATAAAAAATTATGCTGTGGGTATCCTAATACATATAACTTGATTAGAATGTTCCTTTTCCTATGATAATGTTCAGAAAAAGAAAAGCTTCAAGAAGGAGAGATGCAGGCAATACAAAAAAAATATTGAGTTTGGAGGGTGGAGAAGGGGTGAAAAGTTCCATCATGTCTCATGGTGAGACTCCAAGCAGAGGGAAGCATGTGTGTAAACATGCTTGTAGCTGTGATGCCAGATGAAGCTGGGAGTCAAGTTCAACTTTTGTGAGATTAGTGTGAGCATGGGCAGGTCACTATGTGGGTGAAGCGGGTGGAATATCACAAGACTTGAGCCTTGTGGTTGAAGGTATAAAATTTTGGCTTCTATCTCCATTAAGGAGTCACTGGGATGGAAATTAATGTGGAAGTTTTATGAACAGTACAGAGATCTCCATAGGTCAATGCGATAATCTGTCTATTGGATCTCTACTCTTAGTAGATAAGACAGATGACAAGAAACTAAAATATGGTTGTGGAATTGGGGACCTGGAGGTGGGGAAGCAATGGAGATATTACAAGTAGGAAAAAAAAAAACAATTAGCCTCTCTCATCACAGTGATAATCAATTATTTACTAACAGGAAATAAGTGATTAACTTTGCTAAACATGGTACATATATTGTTCAAACTTATCACCATTCTGAATTGATATCACTGTCTGCACGATGTGGATGAGAATATTTCCACTTGGATTGTCCAGCTATCTCATTCAAAAAACCAAGAGGTGGTAGATCTCAAAAACAAAACCCAATTTTCTGATTCCCAAGGTTTTGCACATAATATTGTTAACTGAAGTCTCATTGGAGCTTAAAAACAATGCTTTTTCCTATACATTTTAAATTGTAGGTTTATTCTTTGCAAATCTTCTAGTAAGGTGTTTGATCTGTAAGGGTCATGGTGGCATGAAAATACTGCTCTTTCCTCTTTTGAGTAAATTGAGTTGTGCTACTCTATTGTTTATTCTGGGCATAAGGAAAAACATCTACGGTTGGCATGTCACCATAACCAAGGATGCTTTATCCCCATCACAAATTCTCAGGGACCACCTGAGATTATCATTAGGTCTGTCTCTGTCTCTGTCTGTCTGTATTTCATCTTTTTTTGTTTCTCTATTTAACTGACCTTAATATACAGGGCAGAAAATATTTACATGAAAATGGAGCCCCATTTTTACATGTCTTCATGGGTGCTTATCAAGTAGACTTTGGAACTATTTCTCTAACACGTAGGGACAAGGTAACCTGATATTATCTGACCTTGTATTATTTCTCTCCTCATTATTGTGTCTAGGGGTGAGTGGAAGCTGATATTAACATGACCCCAGGAGGACATAGTGTATGTGTCTGTGAGTGGAGTATATGTGGTTTGTGAAACATGAACATTTCTCTACTTCTTTGGGTAGGGGTACCTAGCTCATATACTCTGAAATGGTCCTTTAAAATATAGATACAGAATGTCTATCAGTAGATGGTAATAAAGAAGACATCACTTCTCACAGGATCTTGCAAGGAAATATAAAGTTTAAAGAACAGGAAGAGATTGAATGAGTCCCTGTGTCTTGAAGTTTCATCTGTAGTAGACAGGCCATCTCATTCCTCCACATTCTCTCACACCATCACTATCATCTCCCTCTTGCTCATTCCCTTACCACACAGCTTCCTTTTGAGCCTTGATTACTTTTTCCCATGCAGGATACACACTTCCTCAGATATCTCTCTGTCTTCTCTGTGTTTTTCTTGAGGTCTCTATTCAGATGGCACCTTGTTTTCATATTTTTCTCAATTCTAAAAAAAATATAACACACACATCTACTCTCTTTTGTACATCTCTCTTTTTTTCCAGGTCACATGGAGCATCTAACAATGTGTATAATTTCTCACTTCCTTGTATTCTTTCAGCACCCTGTTCTTAACGAGAGAGAAGTAAGGACTCAGCATATATTTATCAATGAGTGTGGATGACATCATTTCCTCAGGGATAAATGTACACAGAAAATGGACCAATAGGTGTAGCATAAGCAGGATTTTCTGTAATATGTCTGGAGAGGCCTTCAAATTCTGAAAATGCAACAGAACTTGGATTAATGTACCCATCAGATGTGTCACAAAAGAGATCAAAACTCAAAGCCAAAAATAACAAAAAAGGACGCCACATGAAAAGTGAGAGAAGGGTCAGCCCTATCCACTAAGTGCCATACAAAAACAAGGATGGTCAAATAAACAGAAAATCGGTGCAGGAATATTGGAATTTATATGTGAAAGTATTTTTCATTAAACATGTGTAAAAATGATTTATTTGGCAAATTGTTGATAATGGAACAGAAATTCCTATTTAGAGCATGTTGGAATAATTACTTAAAGGAATCAGATCTCCAGAAAATCACATGTATCATATATACATTTTACTGTAAAATGTAAATGTATTTTCAAGATGCTAGTAATGCACATGTATGTTAATTAATTATTTAAATTTTTATTGCTAGTATAACCAACACATGGTACCAGAAAATTATTCACAGATTACAGAATTTCTTCTTTGGGATTTTATGAGGAACCAGAACTGCAACCTCTCATATTTGGGCTTTTCCTCTCCATATACCTGATCACTATGTTAGGAAATCTGCTCATCATCCTGGCCATCAGCTCAGACTCCCACCTCCACCCACCCATGTACTTCTTCCTCTCCAACCTGTCCTTGGTGGATCTGTTTCACTCCACCACCATCCCAAAGATCTGGTGAACATCCAAACACAGAACCAAGTCATAACCTATGGAGGCTGCATCACACAGATGATTTTTTCCTACTCTTTTCAGAATTGGATGACTTCCTTCTGACCATGATGTCCTATGAACACTTTGTGGCCATCTGTCACCCACTGCACATGGTTATCATGAACCCCCGGCTCTGTGGACTGCTACTTCTGGTGTCCTGGATCACGAGTGCCCTGCATTCCTTGTTACAAAGCTTAATGGTGTTGGACTATCTTTCTGTCAGTCTTGACAATCCCCCACTTTTTCTGTGAACCCAATCAGATGATTACACTTCCCTGTTCTGACACCTTTCTTAAAAACATGATGATGTATTTTGCAATTAGACGTTGGCTGCTCTTCCCCTTACTGGATCCTTTACTATTACTTAAGATAGTTTCTTGCATTGTGGAATGTTTCACTCAGGGAAATATAAAGCATTTTCTACCTGTGTGTCTCACCTCTCTGTTGTCTCCTTATTTTATTGTATGATTCTAGGTGTGTACCTCAGCTCTGCCTCTCCCCACAGCACACACTCAAGTGCAGTAGCCTCAGGATGTACACTGTGGTCACACCCATGCTGAACTCTTCATCTACAGTCTCAAGAAAAAAGAAATAAAGAGGGCTTTGAGAAGATTCTGTGCAATGGCAGCTCTTAAAGGGACAACTGTTTTAGGCTGAAGAACTCCCTGTGATTAGGAGGCTAAAAGGCTTGGAGTCAGAAAATGTGGAAATAGAATGTGCCTCTTCTATGTATTTGCTGGAATTTCCATTTACTAATTTACCTTCTCCGCACAATGTAAGCAATTAGTTTATCATGTTTTCTTCTAATATATGTACATTTTCTTCCCTTGAACATTTTCCTAATCTTAAAAAGCTTTACCCAAATTTGAACCAAAAATATTTGGAAAATCTTAATTTTTGTGAATTCACATGGATTCTTAAGAATTTTTTTTTCAAATATATCATCTCAAGAATTTTATTTTGTGTTACTGAAAAAATATTCATGTGTTGTATAACTCACATATAGCAAACAATGCTTGCTGACGAAGTTCATTTACATGATGTTTTATTAAAAACTGAAATATAGTGTCACTTTATGTCTGTCATTCTATTTAATTTCACTCCCGTAACTGCTCTTACTGATAATGTGGACTTTAACTTTCTGCTTGTTTTAAAACCGACTCCTACTTTTTTACTGTTATTGAGTTTGGTATCTACAATACCTACTATATCCCTGACAAAAATTGATTATCAAATATATATCTTCTGGTAGAGTCATCAGGAAAATGCAAATTCGATAAATTGATTCACCAAAATAATCTTTTGAACAAAAGAATTGATCTTATATATGCAGAAGCATTACTTAGAGATTAGTATGCAAAATATTTCTTTTTCATGCTGCAATCTAGTCCAGAAGTATAGAAGATGGATTCCATGTGTGAGTGCCTGTTTTAATTTAAGTGAAGGATGGCTGGTGTATTTACATTTTATTACTAAACTATCTTCTTGTTTGTCCTCCCAAAATTTAGTCCTGCCTACAAATATGATTCCTATAATCAAAATATCACCACTTTTCATAATTTTGTCATAACCACTAAATGAGTAATGAATGAACAATATTAATATCATCCATTTCATAAGTCCTCATATGTAGGAATCACTTCCATCTTCATGACATGAGTGTGACTCACAGGAGAGCTTGAGTTCCTGCCCTGTCATATGATTCAGTCACAGGGTTTCTGCTAAGATACACATCCTTCTGACCTCTCTTGGTTACCTGGAAGCAATCCTCATTAGAGCGAATTGTTAATCCAGTTATCCAAAATAAACTTGAATAACAAAATGGTCATAAATGCTATCTCTAAATATAACAACATATGCCCAAATTAAAAATATCAGCTTATTATAATTTCCTTTAGTTTGATTGCCTTGATTCTTGTATCAATTAGTTAATGTTGTATAATAAACTGTCCTCAATGCTATGGTTTATATCAAACGGGATTATATAATGGGAGTGTTCTGATCTCTGTTCAGATACTCATGAGTCTGCATCAGCTGAGGTCTGTACACTGTGTATCTATAGCTCATCCATGATGTTGTGGGAGGCTGTAATGCACCCCTGTCTTGAACCAATATGATGGTTCATTTATATATGTAGTATAATCTTTGCCAAAAAATGAGTTTACCAAATGTAATTTGTGACAAATTATGCCACTATTTTTATATTCATATAAAACAGTTTGCTTTCTACCAAATGGTATTTCTCCCTCCTCCACTAAAGTATGACTCAAGCTACTTGTGCTCGCATCTTATCTTGAATTAGGTATCACTAGATTTTTTCTGTTTATTATTTTATTGGAGTATAATTGCATGCAATATATTGCAGATATTTAAAGTGTACAGGTTTCTGGATTAAAGAGAGCTAACAAATTAAGAGTATATATTGAAAGGGTCTATTTACACATCATTTAAAG
>PUFA01001187.1:0-51497 GCA_003508835.1 Eonycteris spelaea
TAGATTCCACACGTACATGAAATTATGCAATATTCAGCAAAGCTATCATTTAGAGTGGAAGGACAGATATAGGTTGCCTTTTCATTATTTTTATCATTTCTTTTGGTATGCAAAAGGTTTTAGTTTGATTCAGTCCCACTTGTTGATTTTTGATTTTGTTGCTGTGAGTTTGGTATTATATCTAAAAAATCATTGCCGGGACCAATGTCAAGGAGCTTTTTTTCTATGTTTTATTTTAAGGAGCTTTATGTTTCAAGGTCTTCCTTTGAAATTAATAATTGATTTCAAGTTCATTTTTGTCAATGGTGTAACATAGGGGTCCAATTTCATCTTTTCTGCAAATAAATATCCAGATTTCCAATACCATTTATTGAAGAAACTATCCGTTCCCCTATTGAGTATTCTTGGTTCCCTTGTCAAATATTAGCTGACTTTATATACATAGATTTATTTCTGGGCTACATGTGTATCAGTTGTAATGTCTTCTATTTATATAATTTATTTGAGTCTTCTCTCTTTTTTTAAAAAATAGTCTATGTGTTTGTCTATTTTATCTTTTCATAAAATCAGCTCTTAGTTTCGTTGATCTTCTCTATTGTTTTTCTAATTTCTATTTTATTTATTTCTGCTGAAATTTTTATTTATTTTTCTTCTGCTAACTTTAAACCTAGTTTGTTATTCTAGTTTCTTGAAATGTGAAGTTAGATTTTTAAAATTTGAAATCTTTATACTTGATGTAAGAAATTGTCACTATAAAATTTACACTTAGAACTGCTTTTGCTATGTTTTCGTATGTTGTATTTCAATTTTCTTTTGTATCAATATATTTTTTGTTTCTCTTTTGAAATTTTCTATGATCCATTGGTTGTTCATAAGTGTGTTGTTTTATTTTCATGTATTTATGAATTTTCCAGTTTTCCTCCTTTTATTGATTTCTAGGTTCATACCATTGTGGTAGGAAGACAGTTGGTATGATTTCAATCTTAAAGTTTTAAGACTTGCTTTGTGATCTAACATATGATCTATCCTGGAGAATGTTCCATGTGTGCTTGAGTAGAATGTGTATTCTGCTGCAGTTCTGTATATATTGTTAGATATATTTGGTCTAAAGTATAGTTCAAGTCCAATGCGCTCTGTTTTTAACTTTTGAAAATTTGATTATAATATGTTGCAATGAAGACCTCTTTATCTTCAACATATTTCATATTATTTGGGCTTCATAAATCTGCTTTTCCTCTCCTATTCCTTATTTATTTTTCTCATTCTTTGCCATCTTCACCTTAAGATACTGAACCTCGTCAATAAAAGCATTATTATCATCTTTGATAAATTTTATTGTGTGATGTCCTACTGATCCTCAGACTCAGAAAATGTGCTCTGCTTCATTTGCAGTAAGACTAGCTTCAGCAGCAGCATCTAGGGATTCTTCCTCAGGAACTTCAAGAGCACAAAAGCAATTAAAAAGGGATTATATACTCACTTGATTGGGAAAAAAATTAAAAAAAAATCCAAGGGTGACCAAGTGTTGGAAAAGATGCTGAGCAATAAACTGCTGGTGAGAGTGTAAAATTGTTCAACTAGTTGTAAAGTTGAACATGTGCACACCATATGATTCATAAATTCTTCTTGTAAACATGAGAATAGTGTTTGTCAAGGGGGAGAATGATACTAATACTTTGTGTGCAGATTACAGTGAAAGGGAAACATTGCCATGAGTCTTTCTCCCCTCAAAGAATTGTCCAATTCATAGTGTGTGGCATAAAAGTCAAACAAAAAGCAGCAATTAGAGCTTGTGGCACTTTTGCTGAACTAGGAAGACTGAAACTAGAGGTCACAGCTACCAAGTGGCTGGGCTTTGAATGACCAAGCCCCCCCCCCTCCAAAAAAAAAATAAAGGTAGCCATAAGAAAAGTTCGATCAACATTCCACATGAACTTTTCTCTTGAGGTATTAGCTGACTTTTAATGTGTGCCTGCTCAGGGTGAGAGGCAAAGAAATGGAGCATAAGTCTGTTACTAAAATGCTACAAAGCTAAACTAATTCAGTAATATTACAGTGCTGGGAAGGCAAAAATAGGAATTCAGGAATCTTTCCAAGGGACTTTAGTGAACAACCTCAGTTTTTAGTTGAGTCCCAGGAGGGATTGCACCATATGTGTAGGATTAAACTGGAAATAGGCCAGCCATAGGTGCATGAAGATGATCTACCTGCATTCTGTTTGTTGTTTAGAAAAAATACATTTTATTATTTTCTTAGGAAGATAACATAATTCAGAACCACTATAATTTTCTATACACAAAGCACACAATTCAATAAAAATATACCAGATATGCTAGGAAACAGGACCAAATGACCAAAAATTGAGGAAACAAACAACAAAACACACTCACAGGTGACTAAAAAGTTGGAGTTAATAGATATGGCCTTTAAAATAACTACGACTAATATGTTCAATAAATAAAGGGAATGATGAATAATTTTACCAGAGATAGGGAAATTATAAAATACAATCAAATGAAAATTCAAGAATTAAATAATAGAATAACTGAAACTAAAAATTCAACAGATGCATTTAACAAAGATTAAATAGAACAGAAAAAAGAGGATTAGTGGACAGGATAATAGGTCACTATCCAGACTTATGCTTGGAGAGAAAAAACATTGGAGAATACAGAAAAGAGAATGAGAGACATAGATAACACAGTGAAAAGGTTTAACATATATGTAATTGAAATCTGAAAAGAAGAGAAAAAGAGGGCAAAAACACTATTCGAAGAAACGCTGGCCAAGGATTCCCTCCCCCCAAAAAGACAATGTCTCAAGTTGCACGTTCTAGAGGCTATACAAATCTGAAGCAGAATAATGACTGTGCAGGAAAAATAATGTACCCCTGAAGATGTCCATATTCTAATTCTCAGAACTGCGAATATGTTTTGTTAATGGTAGAAGAAAATTAAGGTTGCAAATGGAATTAAGGTTGTTAATTAAATGAATCTAAGATAAGGAGATTATTTAGATGCAGGCAGGCCCTTAAAAGTGGAGTAGGAAAGCAGAAGTTTTGGTTAGTGAAAGATGTGACATGAGAATACTTGACCAAATTTTGGAGGCTTTAAATATGGAGGAAGGGGGGAATGAGCAAAGGAATGCAATAGTCCTCTAGAATTTGGAAATGTCCTCAGCTTCAGATAACAAGAAAACTGGGCCCTCAGTCTGCAAACACAAGTAATTAAATTCTGACAACAACTTGAATGAGCGAAAAAAAAAAAAGTGGATTTTCTCCAAAGCCTCCAGAATGGAATTCATTCTGTTGATACCTTAATATTAGCTAGTGAGACATATACTGGACTTCTGACCTACAAAACTGTAAGATAATAAATTTGAGTTGTTTAAATCACTAAGTAGTAACTTCTTATGGTAAAAATAAAAAGCTACTATAGCAAGAAAGGAGACCAGACATAAGTCCATCAAAGTAAAACTGATAAATACCAGAAACAGAGAGAAAATTTTAAAGTAACTAGAGAACAAAGATACGTTATTGTTGCAGGAGCAACAATAATTTTGGCAATTGAATTTTCAAAATAATGAAAAAAGACAATGGTCTGACATCTTCAGAGTGCTGAAGAAATATTTTCTAACCAGGCAAAATTTTTTTCAAAATGAAGGTGAATCAAAGAGGTTTAAGAGAAACAAAAATTGATGGAATTTATAACCATATGACATGCGCTAAAAGAAATACTAAAGTGGGTTATTTAGGCAAAAGGAAATGACCGCAAAAGGAAACAAGGTAATTCAAGAAGTAGTGAAGAACACTAAAAAGGGTTAATATGAGTAAATCTACATGAGTATTAGCTATTCAAAACAACAACAATATCTTCTGGAGCTTAAAATATATGTAATTAAAAAACATGATAACAGAACAAAAGAGGGAGGGTATAAACAGAATTCAAATGTCACAAGGTTCTTTCTCTGGCAAGTGGATAAAGCACTATTTTAAGGTAGATTAAAAAAAATTATACACACACACATATGTGTGTGTGTGTGTATTTTTTTTTCAATTACAGTTGACATACAATATTAGTTTCAGGTGTACAACATAGTGATTAGACATTTATGAAACATATGAAGTGATCAACCCATGTCAAACCTAGTACCCATTGTCATCATGCATAGTAATTACAGTATTATTGACTATATTCCATGTGCTGTACTTTACATCCCAATGACTATTTTGTAACTACCAATTTGCATTTATTAATCCGTTCCCCTTTTCACTCACCTCCAACTCCACTCCCATCTAGCAACCCTCAAATATTCTCTGTATCTATGAGTTTGTTCCTGGTATTGACCCCAAAGACTTGAAAACTCATATCCGAAAAGGTATTTGCATCTTGATGTTCATAGCAGCACTTCACGTGGCCAGGACAAGGAAGCAACTGAAGTATCCTACGATAGATGATTGGCTAGAGAAGCTGTGGTACATAATACAATGGGATATTACTCAGCCATTAGAAAAGATGAAATACTGCCATTTGCGAAACATGGATGGACCTCAGATAATCATGCTAAGTAAAATAAGCCAAACAGAAAAAGTTGAAAATCACCTAATATCACTTATATGTGGGATATAAACCTGAAAGCAACAAATAATAGGGCAACAGAACAGAGACTATGGACATGGACTATAGATTAGTGATTACCAGAGATAGAGGTGGGGGGAGGAGAGAGGTAGACAGGGTAAAGTGTGTCAAATATGTGGTGACAGAAAGAAATCTAAATTCTAAATATAGGAGTGAACACACAGTATATAATATTTATATAGATATATATATATATATTATATATATATATATATATATATATATATTATATATGACTTACTGTTAAAATGTACAACTGAAAGTTATCAGATTTTGTTAACTGTCACCATAAAAATAAGTTTAAAAATAAATAAACAAATGATAATTGTGTGTCCTTATAAAAACCTTAAATAAGAAATAGAAAGTTAGAAAGTAAAGGTTTTGAAAATGTATATAATGTTAACATGAACAAAATGGTGCTATTTATACTAATATCTCACAGAGTAGACTTTAACAGACACCACATGAGAGATATTAGACATTTCACAATGAAAATAGTGAAAATTTAAAGAAGTACAATTAGTAGTTGATAGAGGTCATGGGGATGGGGAGCATGGCATAGGGAATGCAGATAGTAGTAGGTAATGGCTATGTGTAGAGCCAGAGGGAAGATGAAGTATTAGGGGGATTGTTTCATCAACTATATAAATGTCTAACCAATGTACTATATACTTGAAAGTAATAAACACTTAATTGGTATGCATAAAATAAAATAGCTCCAAAATGCATTAAATGAAAATTGACAGAATCTAAACATAAATAAAAGAATTCTACAAACATGTTTGGAGATTTTATCATACCTCTAAATGACTATCAATAAGTAGACTAATAGAAAGTATCCTATAGAAGAAGAAAATAAAACTAACAAATATGCCCTAACATATTTATAACATTGTTTACAATAAATGTAGAACAGACGTTCTTTTCAAATGTTCACAGACTATTTATCAAAATTGACCATATACTCTGCTATATAACAAGTCAACTTTTTTCAAATGGCAGAAATCAAAATATTTTCTCTGATCACAGTGGAATTAAGATTAAAACCAATATCAAAAGATAATAGAAATTTCCAAATGTTGGAAAGCTAAGCAATATATTTCTAAATAACCAAAGTAGAAAGAGAGATTCAAAATGGAAATTATAAAATATTTTGAAATAAATTATTATAAAAATATGACATTACAACTCATCCAATTCATCTAAAGCCATGCTTAGAGAGAGCTTTAAAGCCTTTTATGTATATATTCGAAAAGAAGAAAGGCTAAAAATCAACAATGTAAACACCTACTGCAAAAAAGTTAAAAAAAAAATAGCAAATTAAACTTCAAGAAAAGGATGAGGGAAATGATAAGACCAGAAACCAAAGAAATAGAAAACAGGCAATTGAGAAGCTCAACAAAGTCGAAAGTTGGTTCTTTTAAAAGACTAAGGAAATTGATAAATCTGTAGCAATACTTATAATAAAAACAGGGAGAAGTCACAAATTATAAGTATCAGTAACAAAAAGGAACATTAATACACAATCTATAAATAATAAAAAGATGAGGAATAGTAATGAACAATAAATTTGATAATTTGTATGAGAAGCACAATTATGTAAAAAAATACAACTCACCAAAACTGATTTCAAAGATGTAAACAAAATCCCAATAGTTTTATACATATTAAAGAAATTAGAATTTCTTTATAGTGAATTTTTCCTAATATTTAAGGAATATATAACACCAATCTTGCTTGAACTCTTAAAGCAATTAGAAAAAGAAGAAATTACACATTTTCCTACTTGTTTAATAAGGTCATTAGAATCTTAATTCTAAAACTTGTCAAGGACATTATAAGCAGAAATACCATAGACCAAATCTTTTGTGAATTTTGCAAAAATCTAATGAAAAATATTAGCAATATAAATCCATTATAAAGGTAATATATTACAATGAAGTTGGATTTATTATTGGAATGGAGGAATGTTTTGACATTTAAAAAGCAGTAATATGATTAATCACATTAACAGAAAAGTAGAATAGAATATATGGTCATCACAATAGAGGTATAAAAAGTCTGTTATATTCAACAATTATTCATGTGAAAAACTCTCAGAAAACTAGGAATTGAAGGAAAATTTTTAACGTGTTAAAGGGTTTAAAAAATCTAATGTATGGCATATTAATGGTGAAATACTGATAGCTTTCCTTTCAAGATCAGAAATGAGACTTTGTTATCTGTATTAATTACCATTTCTAATTAACCTTCTATTGGATATTCTAGACAGTAAATTAAGGGAAGAAAGAGAAACAGATCTTATGAAGATGAGGAAGAAAGAAGTGTTTCATTATTTACAGATAATAGTTATGTGTTTAGAAATTCCAAGTGTTTACAAATAACTTACTATAATTAATAAATGAATTTAGCAAGTTTGCCAGATGTAAGATTAGTATATGTATTGGTCAGGGTTATCCAGAGAAACGGAGCCAATAGTATAATATACAAGAAAGGATTTTGTATGAGGAATTGGCTTATGCAATTAGGGAGGTTGAGAAATTCCACAATCTGCCACCTGCATAGTAGAAATTCAAGGAAACCAGTGGTGTAATTCAGTCCAAGTCCCAAGGCCTGAGAACCAGGAGCAGCAAGGCAGGAGAAGATTGATGTTCCAGCTCAGGCAATCAGGCAGGAAGGGCTGATTTCTTCCATCCTCTGCTTTTTTGTTTTATCAAGACCGTCAGCGGAATGGATGATGCCAACTCATATTAGGGAGGAAAAGCTGCTTTATTGGTTCACCTATTCAAATGCTAATTTCATCCAGAAATGCCGGCACAGACACACCAGAAATAATTTTTAGCCAAATATATGACAACCCTATAATACAGTCCATTTGACATATATTAACCATCACAATAATAAAAAAAAGATTTGTATTTTTATATATTAGCAACAGGTAGAAAATAAAATGAAAATACCATATGCATTAGTTTAAAAAATCATCAAATATCAAGGATTAATATTAATAAAAGATACGTAAGACAAAGAAAAATACAGAATGTTTGAAATTAACATAGACCTAAATAAAAAGATAATTCTACATGTCTGCTTTACACACACAGAAGTTCCTGGGTTTGAGCCCCAGTAGAGCCATGGCGCATACCCCAGGTGTGCCAGGCCTTGGGTGCTCTGGGTCCCGGATGTGCACTGAGAGCACATAGGAGTAGGCGCCCCACCTTCAGAGATCCAGTTCTTAAGGGGAGACGGCAAAATCTGTAGGTCAGGGGTGGAAGTGGGAGGGGATTAGAAAAATTAAAAAAAAAATAAGATAATTCTACATTGGATAAATGTTGAAAGAATCTATATTTTAAATATGTTAATTTTCTTTGATTTGATTTTAGTTTCAAAATAATTCCAGTAGGCTTATTTTTTATGGAAATTGACAAATTAATTCTCAATTTTACATAGAATTGCAAATGGCAAAAATAGCATAGAAAGTCTTGTAGAAAAAAGTTTGATGATTTATAAAATTCAAGATATTTTACAATGTCTACGGCCATGCCACCCTGAACGTGCTTGATCTCATCTGATCTTGGAAGCTAAGCAGAGTCAGACCTGGTTAGTACTTGGATGGGAGACCATCTAGGAAGACCAGTTGCTATAGGCGTTTAAAATAAAAGATATTTTACAAAACAATAATAATTAAACTGATTTCTTAATGTTGCAAATATACAAAAATAGAACAATAGAAGGGTCCAAAAACAGATCCACACATATACCATCATTTAAGTTGTGACAAAGAATCCATAACAATGCGGTAGGAGAAAATGGTCCTTTTGATAAGTGATTTTGGATTAATGGGGTTACTAAATTGATTCAAATGATTCTTTGTATCTATTTCAAACAAAATTTAATTCTAAGTGGATTATAGATTAAAAGTAAAAGGTGAAAGAAATAAAAGTTATTGAAGATAACATAAGATAATGTCTTAATGACCTTGATATAGTCAAGCATTTCTTTAAAAGGACACAAAAAGCACTGACCCTAAGGAAAGTAAATTTTCCTTCATTAAAATTAAGACATTAAGAGAGTGAAAAGGCAGGTCACAGAATGGGAGAAAATATTTGTAATACTTGTATCTGAGAAGGGCTTATGTTCCAAATATATACAAAACTACAAGTCAATAAGAAAAAGTCTACCAAATTATTTTTAAAAGACAAATCTTGAACAACTTCATGAAAATAGGATATCCAAGTGGTCAATAATACAATAAAAGGTGCTCAATTTTGTTAGTTATCAAGTAAATGCAAATTGAAATCATAATCAGATAATACTCCACAACCATCAAGAATGCTAAAAGTAAAGGGGACACTCTGGGTATTGCCTAGTTGTGTTGCCAGTTTGCAAACCTTAAGGCCCTTGAACAAATATTATTTCTTTTAAAAATGTTAAAAAAATAGACATGAGTACTCTAATACACTACTGGTGGGAGCGTAAACTGATATAATTACTCTGGAAAACTGATTTCTATATATATTGGAGCTTACCATATTCCTTAGTAATTATTGTCAGATATATAAGCACAACAGAAATGCCAAAAGAAATGTATGAGAATGTTAATACCAACATTATTTATAGTAAATAACCCAAATGTCTATCAACAACAGAGTGAACAAATTATGTTATATTAAAACGTTAAAATTGTAGCAGCAATGGAATGAATGGAGTGCTGTTCAAAAAACATAGATATATTTCACAAATATAATATGAGCATAAGAAGTTAGATACAAAAGAATATGCATATATGATTCCATTTATATGAAGTTCTAAAATAGGCAAAACTCATGTATGGTGATAAAAGTCAGAATAGTGGTTTACATCATGGAACTAATGAATGAAAGGGACATAGGAGAGTTTCTGGGGTGTAAATGATGTTTATAATTGATCTGGTGTTGGCTCATGGTGCACTTATTTTGTAAACAAAAATATAAAGCCGTACATCTAATATACATACACTTTACTGTATGAATGTTCAACAAAAAATATTTACACAAAACACTGGTAACATCCAGAAATGGTGTATGGAAATAGGCATTCATGTACATTTTTATTAAAATTTGATTACTATAATCCTTTTGAAGATAAAGAATTATATTTGTGGAAATTCAAATATGCCTATCAATTGGCCAAGCAACTTCACTTCTGGAAACCTGCCTGTGGTAGTCAGTGTCATTGTTTGCCTAATATTTCTGGTTTCCACTCTAGATGTGTGGTTGGATTATTCTCAATCTTCTTGGATTTAGGCATTGCCATTGACTGGTTTTGGCCAATGAAATTGAGTGGAAGTGACATTCCCACAAACAAAATAGAAATGACCAATGGCTAAGTAAAAAAACAGCCCCTCCCTCCAAAAACAAAAAAAAACAAAAAACAAAAAACAAAACTTATAACGGTTAGGTAAATCCAAATAATAATAATAATGCAATTTCATTTTTTACCTATTTGGATTTACAAATTAGGAAAAGAAAGACTTAACACAATGTCAGCAATGGGGCGAAGAACTTGGCACTATTGGGCTCATGTCACAAGTCACAGAGCTAGAAGTGATTTTGGGGAGGCCCACGTCAAAACATACATGTTTGTATTCATGGCAGATGGGCCTGCTCTTCCTGTCATTCACTCCCCACTCATGTCTACCATCTTTGTGGTAGACTCCTTGAAAGTTGTACCTTCATTGACCATGCTAATATATTGTGTCATGAGCTACATATCAAATCACTAATTCTCTCTCTTCCAGCTTTCTGTTGAAAGTAGAAATTACAAATCTGTTGAAGCCAGACCTGCAGCTTGCCTTGCTAACTGGCAAGAAATCAGACTCTGAATCACCAGTCAGCTAAACCACCATGTCTATAATGTAGTCTTTTGGGATTCAGGGAAAGTTCTTCTACCATGAGTGAAAAATAAGGAGAGTGGTGTGCAACACAGTGGGGCAATTTTAGTGTCATTATTTTTTTCCCCGCAAAAGGTATCAGGTATCATTTAACTATGATATACTTGTTTTTGTTTCTTTTGTATAATTTGATATCACTCCATATCACTTCATAGAGTTCAACCTCAATTATTTTATCAGCCAACTTTAGTATTCCATTGTATGTATGTGTGTATGTATATAGGTAATATATACATTATGCCGTATCATAACTGTTAAGAAATTTAATATCTTCTCTCTCTCTTTCCTCCTTGTTCTCTCTCTTTATTTCTCCCTTCCCCTCCACAGTCTCTCTTATCTCTACTTTGAAAAGCATAGAAATACTGATAAGTAGCATCTGCTGAGTAGAGATAGTCATCTACATAGGTAGATGACAAGGAAAACACCCCCGGAGAGTCAGGACAAGTAGGACAAAAGATATATAGATTGTACTGCTCAGCTATGGAAAATTTCATTCGTAACTAAAGACAAGGATGTATATGTATGTGTTCATGTGTGAGAAGCTATGGTGTGTCTAATACAATGAGAGATATCATTTTTAGTTTCTTTTCTTCTAATTATAATACTGTGACCTGAAGAGAGAGATGATAAGAGAAACACACTCAAAACAGTTATACAACTCTTGATATGAGGTACATATGCATCACTTTACTCCCCAGCCCCATGACAACTTCCATCCTCACCTAACGATAAAGCTGTGTGTGTGCAAATACACATGCGTGCACATGCACATGTGTGTGTAACAAAATGGGGTAGGCTATTTTCAGCTTCAATTTTTTCTGATTGTATTAATGCTTATTGAAAAATCTTAAAAAATCTGAAATTATAAAGGAAATATTTGTAAGCAGTAATCATATCACCTGGAAACATTTTGGTGTCAATGTTTAGGTCTATAAAGTTCAACATATCTATTCTATTTGTTGTGGGTTCAATTGTATCCCCCAAAGGATATGTTGAAGTCCTAACCCCTGTTAGCTGTGAATATGACCTTTGTGGAAATAAGGATTTTGCAGCTATAATCAAGTTAGGAAGAGGTCATTTGAGATTAGGATAGACCCCAATTCAGTATGACTGATGTCCCTATTAGGAAAAAAGAAGAGATGCAGAGATAGAGAAAGAGAAGAGAATGCCATGGGAAGACACAGATGCAAAGGGAGGAGGCCATGTGAAGACAGAGGAAAAGAGATTGGAGTGATGCCTTTACAAGCCCAAGAATGCCAAGAATTGCCAGTAACCACCAGAAACTAGAAGAGGCAAGGGAAAATTCCTTCTCTAAAGCCTTCGAAAAGAGAATAATCTTTGGTTTTGGACTTCTCGTCTCTGTAACTGAGAGAATAAATTTTTTCTTGTTTTAAAACCCCTAGTTTGTTGTGTTTTGTTATGGAGGCCTAGGAAACGAATACACTATTGATAGATTTTTAAATAAACGATTTGAAAATGATAACCCCCCAACATATTTAACATCTTTCCATGCTCATATTGTTATAGCATTATTTTGTTAATCAGTTAGAGGAATAATTTCTGCATATCTTCAAATTTTAAATTTTATTTACTTTTCTGACTACAAAAGTATGTTTTAGATATGCAAATAGTAGGAAAATGATTGAAATAAGATTTAATTAACCTATGACCTCATTCCTAGGTCCCTTTCCAAAATATTATCTATACCCTGTTTAGTATATATTATTTTCAGAAAATTTTTCACATCAGATACAGTACCAAGAGAAATGTAACTCTCTTTTCTCCTTCTGTCACTGTGAGGTGCATATGTTTATTGATATAATATATTAGCACAAGAATGCTTATTGAAGCATTGCCTATAATGGCAAAAATATTCTAAACTAATTGAATGCCTGCCAATGTGTAGAAGCTTAAACAAATTGTATATTCATAATAGAGCTTTTCTAAGTTAGTAGAGAAAGAATAAATTATATCTATATTAATGACTTGAAGAGCTATTTATGATATATTAAGTGAAATATGCACTTAATATTGAGAAAAGCATGTAATAATACATAGTAGATTATCTGGAATTTGGAGGTGAGGAAGGAAAAGGTGTGTATGTATGTGAAATTATATATTATATATATATATATATATATATATATATATTATATATATTTAAATGAAATCATTATATTATTTCATTCTATTGTTTTAGTGAACAACTTAACTTAATAATTCTGGAAGAATATTCAATCACAGGTTGAAAAATATATAAAATTTGGAAACTTTTAATTTAGTATGGATAATCAGTTGAAAAATATGCTATTGCTATCATTTACTATAAGCTTAAAAACTTATAATAGACTTGTTACCTAAAAGAAAATATAATATATTACATGAACCCTGAGTATTTAGTGCCATGGACATTAAAATATGTTTAACTTATGACTCCTTTCATGGAACTCTCTATTTGTAATATACACTTCTTCCTTACAAGGGCCAAAACATCATTCTATAATAGAATTATGGAATTTTATTTATTCAAAAATCCTCATTGATTACAGATAAAGTTTAGATAAAATTACTTAGGAAGTGTTGTAGTATCATTCATAGAAGCCAGATAAAAGGATGCTACAAAGAGCGCTTTTGAGTGGCTGACTCTTCGGGGTCATTTACTTGCTCTTGCTATGCATTTTCCTTTCCAAATTTTTATTTCAGCATGTAATTCTGGACCAGCTCCTGATTATAGTAATGACCATTTTTCTACAAAATATATGACATTTTAGCAAAATGAAATAGCCTCTCTCACATTAATTTCCTTCTGTCTACACATTGCTATCATCATGCTCTTCACTCTCATTTAGTGTGGGACTATAACATTGTCAATATTTTCCCAGTCTGTTAAAGACTGGTAAATTCCAGAGGACTATCATAATGTGTATGTTGCAAGTGGTACTGCCATGATGTCCCTGAAATTTCTGTAGCAGACTTTACTGTTCATGATCACAGCTTAGTGTATCATAATGTCTTTATGCAACACACATTATATAGAATAATTAATTGAATGCTTTCTGTGTGTCAGAAACTGTGCTAAGCATTGAACAAGCATAATATCATTTGAAGTAAATAATTATCCAATTAGATATTATTATCAGTACTTTAAACCAAGGCTCAGGGTTTAAGCCATTTGTCAGGTAGCAAGTAGCAAAGCTAGGGCTTGAATTTAGGGTTTGTGACTCCAGGTACACTCTTTATCTATAAGTTATACTACTTCCAATAGTATCCGAGGTATACATTCCTAGACTTCAACAATGTCTAGTTCTCCATTTTATGCACTTTGGAAGGGTATATATATTTCTAACCTTCTTATAATTAGTCAGGACCTTCTAAGTAGTTCTTGCCAAGGGGCTTTGAACACAAGTGATACGCTTCGTTTCCAGGTTGAAACATTTAATTGCTAACGTGCAATGTGCAACTCTTTTGCCACCCTCTTTCCTAGCTGCAGCAACAGAAGAGGCCTTGTGTTAAGATGCCAGAGCTTCAAGTTTGAAGCAGTTTGATTATTTAGTCACATATACAAGGAGATATTCTGGAGCGTTATCTGAATCCACAGTGTAATTCATGTGAGTCAGAAGTATGCTTCTGTTGCATTAAACCACTGAGATTATAGGACTGTTTGTTAGCATAGCCTAACTTAACCTATCCTGATTAATACATAAACTGGTACTGAGAGTGGAATATTGCCATAACAAAAACTTTATGTGTGGCATTGGTTAAATGTTTTTGTGGTTGGATTTTTCAGTGACAAAAATTTGGTGAAACTAACTTGCAATAGAACCAGAAATATAATTAGGGGATTTGTAATTCTAAGAGAAGAGGTTAGAAAACAATCCTTATAGGGAAATATTATAGGGGAAGAAGCTAGAAAACAAAATTTTAGTACTGTTCATAGTAGTGATAGTAGTGTTTGTTGATTGCTGATGGCTTCGATTGCCTTGATGGTTGATTCTATGGGTCAACTTGAACAGGCTAAGAGATGTGTAGATAACTGGTAAAACATTATTTCTAGGTGTGTCTGTAAGGAAGCCTCCAGAAGAGATCAGCATTTGAATCAGTACACTAAAGTAGATTGCCCTCATCATTGTAGGTGGGCATCATACATTCCACTGAGGGCCTGAATAGAACAAATGGGTGGAGAAAGGGCAATTAATTCTCTCTGCTTGGGATGAGACACTCATTTTCTCCTGACCTTGGATATCCTGGTGATATCCCAGTTCTTGGGCTTTTAGATTCAGACTGGGAATTATACCATCACCCTCCTACTCTTAGGCCTTTAGACTAAGACTGAATTATATTGCCAGCTTTCCTGGTTCTCCAGCTTGCAGATGGCAGATCAAGGGACTTCTTGGCCTTCACAAAAGCGTGAGTGAATTCCTATAATAAACCTACTTTTATGTATATCTATATATGTCTTATTTGTTCTGTTTCTCTGGATAACTTCGATTAATACAATTGGCGAGAATAATACAAAAAAGAGGTGAGTTTAGGAAAAGAATTAGCTGGTTTGTAAATAGAAATAAAAGGAAATGGAGAGTACAAGAATTTCAGGTATTTTATGGTTGGAAACCCCAACTGGGTTTTAACTTCAAACTATAAAAAATAAGATTGAGAGAGATTTGGAGGGACAAATACCCAATAAAATGTTCCAGCATATTAAAATTAGACTAATGGTGTGAGACTCTGAAAAACTTTTCAATTAAAATAATAGGGCAAAGATTACCTTAGTGATGTGGTCTTTTCACTGAAGAATGACAACCTCAAGTTAATCCACATTAAAAAAGAGGAAATATGGGGCAAGAAAGAAAGAATAAACAAGGTATAGTAAATCTGAGAACTATGCCTGCAAAACAAGTGTGGGTGTGGTTATTGGAGCATGTTGCTGTTGAAACCAAGCCTAAGTTTTTGAGACAATTTAACTATTAAACAAACCACAAACTGGAACTAAGAAAGCTTATGAAAAAGACTGAAACCAATCCTGGGGTCAATAAGATTAAAATAATCTAGGCCATCAGATTCAATTTAGGCCATAAGCCTTAAAACAGTCCTTAATGCCACCGAAATTCTATAAATAAGAAGCAGGCTGAGAAAGATGCACAGCCCTAAGGAAAACATATTTCATAATTCTCATTTCAGATATAATTGAGGAAGACAACAGAAAAAGGTGAGGGTGAATCATGGGCCACAGAAAACAATGAGTAAGAGAACTGATATAGAGAAAAGAATCCTTGAAAGTAGCCTAACCATGCTACAAATTGTGTCATGAGCTTTATTTCAAGTCTCTACTTCTCTCTCACTCTCCCTTCAAATTTCTATTTAAAAGTAGAAATAACAAATGTGTCAAAGTCCGAACTACAGCTTGCAGTGTTAGTTGTCAAAAAATCAGACTATGAGCCACCCTTTAACTAATTTATGAGGTCATGTGAGCCCATAGTGAGGTGGCTGCTATCTGCAACCAAGAGAAGAGGCCTCAGAATAAAATCTACCTTCATGATCTGAGATTTCCCAGCCTCTAGAACTGCAAGAAATAAATTTCTGTTATTGAAGCTACCCAGTATATGCTATTTTATTATGGTCCAAGCTAAGACTTTCAGATAGGCACCATTAGTCGCACTGACTGGAACAACTCTGCCACCAGTTAATACAACTGGCCATTGGCAGCCACAGGCATTCCAGTCAACTGTTGGGTATCAAACTTGATCTATGTAATAGTGGAGTCTATTTTAAACTAATCGTAAAGAGTACTGGTATATAGAAGGGACAACCTCGATTCTGGTAAGGAGGGGCTAAGATGTGAAATGGGCTGGTCCCACACCCGCATGTGGTGGTTAAAAATCAGGAGGAATATCTTGGCTGTGGAAGTTCCCCTAGAGAAGCGAAGGATCCCAGCCCCACACTAGGTGCTCCAGCCCAGGTTCTACTTCAGGAAAAGTCCCCACAACTTTTGGCTATGAAAACCAGTGGATTGTGACTGAGTAAGATAAAGGGCTGCTGGAGTGCCATGTAGCAGCCCACAAATGAACTTATTGATGACTCACTAGATCTGAGCTCCAGCACTGGGGGAGCAGCTTGAATATGGTAGGGACATATGAAGAGGAACTGAGTTGTCTGGCTTGGCTGGCAGCATTCTCACAGATGGAAGTGTGGGTATAATCCATTGTTTCTTTGTTGAACCCCCCGCCCATCACTTGGAGTACAGACACAGGTAGCTACAATGTCTGAGTCTCCATCAACCTGGCTAACTGTGGTTGTCCCACTTTGGTGACTCTCTGAGACCATGCCCAACCCAACTTGCTGGCCCACCCAAGCTGCTTCCTGTGGCTTTTCCATACAAAACAGCCTGTCTTGGCTCACGCTATGGACTTTCCTAAAATCTATCAAAATTTCACAAACCTGAACAACCAAAATCTGGCCTTGAGGTGTCTCATACCTCTTGTTCAGCAGCCCCAAAGGCAGCACTAGGGGCAGCCAGCCTTGGTTTGCAACTTGGCCTATCAAGGCATGTACTAGACCAGCGTGGGTGACAGTGACCTGCAGACTACTTGGTGGCTCATGCCAGGTGGCCCTGGGCAGGGCAAAGGCTGTAGCTTAAATAGGCTTGTATCAGGGTGACTCCCAGGATACCTTGGGGCTTGCATGCCCTGTGGCCAGCTTCTCTGACCAAGCCAGTGTCCCACCTGGTCCCTTCTGTAGACAACACACGCAAAGGGCAGACTCCGCAGGCAACAGACACCTGCTAAAGCGAATCCTGCCCCTTAAGGTCAGACCTTACACAACAGCTCCTCCATTATAGTCATATCCAGTCCTTGCAACCAGTGAGCCTGATGGTCAGTCTCTCCCACTGATGTACAAACAGAAAACCATGGCTCAACTAAACAGTAGGGCACTCACAACCCATAAAAGGGACATACCTGGAGCACCCAGTCCAGGTGACCAGAGAAGACTGCACCATTAGGCCTCACAGAACAATGACTATATAAGATCCCTCTTCTAAGACCAAGAGACATAGCAAACCTACTTAATACGTAGAAATAAACCAAGTAGGCAGCCAAAATGAAAAGGCAAAGAAACATGTCCAAATGAAAGAAGAGAACAAAGTTCCAAAAAAAGAACTCAACAAAATGGAGATAAGCAATCTACCACATGGAGAGTTCAAAACACTGGTTTAAGGATGTTCAATGATCTCAGGGGAAGAGTAGATGAACTCAGTGAGAACTTTAATAAAGAAATAGAAAACATAAAGTTGAGATAGAAAATATAAAAAAGACCTAGTCAGAAATGAATAATACAGTAACTGAAATGAAGAGTACCTTAGGAAGAATCAACAACAGATGAGATGAAGCAGAGGATTGAATAAGCAATTTAGAAGATAAGGTAGGAGAAAATACCCAAACAGAAAGAGCAACAAGAAAAAGGAATCCAAAAAATGGGGAGAGTTTTAGGGACCTCAGGGACAACATCAAGCATACCAAAATTAGCATCATAGGCATACAAGAAGGAGAAGAGAGCAAGGAATTGAAAACTTATTTGAAGAAGTAATGATGGAAAACTTCCCTAACCTGGTGAAGGAAATAGACATACAACTCAGGAAGCACAGAGAGTCCCCAACAAGATGATTCCAAAGAGGCCCACACCAAGGGGATCTGAACAGACACTTCTCCCTAGAGGATATACAAATGGCCAACAAATATTTGAAAAGATGCTCAACATCGCTAGCTATTAGGGAAATGCAAATGAAAACCACAATGAGATACCATCTCACACATGTTAGAATAGCTATAATCCACAGGACAAGTATAATAAATGTTGGAGAGGATGCAGAGAAAAAGGAACCCACATACACTGCTGGTGGGACTGCAAATTGATACAGTCATTATGGAAAACAGTATGGAGGTTTCTCAAAAAACAAGAATTGACCTGCCATATGATCCAGCAATCCCTCTATTGGGTATTTACCCCAAATACTTGATAACCCATATCCAAAAAGATATTTGCACACTGATGTTCATAGCATCATTATTCACAATGGCCAGAACATGGAAGCAACCAAAGTGTTCTACAATAGATGATTGGCTAAAGAAGCTGTGGTACCTGCATAAAATGGAATATTTCTCAGCCATAAGAGGTAAATACCCAGTAGAGGGATTGCTGGATCATACAGTAGATCCATTCTTAGTTTTTTTAGGAACCTCCATATTGTTTTCCATAGTGACTCTACCAATTTGCAGTCCCACCAGCAGCGTGAGTGTCCCTTTTACTTACTCTGCATCCTCTCCAACATTTGTTCTTACTTGTCCTGTTGATTATAACTATTCTAACATGTGTGAGATGGTATCTCATTGTGGTTTTCATTTGCATTTTCCTGATAGCTAGTGATGTTGAGCATCTTTTCAAATATTTGTTGACCATTTGTATGTCCTCTAGGGAGAAGTGTCTGTTCCAGTCTTCTGCTCATTTTTTGATTGGTTCATTTTTGTTGTTGTTGTTGTTTTATTTTGTTTTTTGTCTTGTTGTTATTGAGTTGTATGAGTTCTTTGAATATCTTGGATATTAGGCCCTTATCAGAGACATTGCTGGCTTTTTATATTCTTATAACTAATAACAATCCTTAGGATACATATCTGACAAAAAGTAATAAATATGCCAACTAAAAACAGAGATTGTATGAGTGGAATAAAAACACGACCCAAATATGAGCTGTGAACAAGAAACTCACTTCACATATAATGATATGGGCAAGTAAAAAAATAAAGAATAGAAAAAAAGTTGTATCATACAAACATTAATTTTTTAAAAAAGCACGAGTGGCTATATTGATATGAGATAAAATAGACTTTAGAACAAAAGGAAATTACTAGACACAGAGAGGAATATTATATAATGTTTAAAAGGTCATTCTATGAAAAAGCTATAGCAACCCTCACTGAATATGTGTTAAACAACAAAACTGTCAAATATGTGGGGCAAAAACAGGAGAAACAGACAGATCTCCTATTATGGTGAGATATTTCAATACCCATCTCTCAACAATTCATTACAAAACTAGACAGAAAATTAGCAAAATCTCAACAACACCATCAATCAGCAGGATCAAGTCAACATTTATAGAACATCCCATTGAACAACAGTGAAATAAACATTGTTTTCAAGTGACCATGGAGCATATGTCAAGACAGATCGTATTTTAGGCCTAAAACTAACCTCAACAAAATTAAAAGAATTGAAATCATACAGAGTGTTTTCCCCAACCATGATATAATCAAATTGGAAATCAATAAAGAAAGGATAACAGGAAAATCTCAAACACTTGTAAACTAAACAACACACTAAAAATAACCCATGGTCAAAAAGCAAGTTTCAAAAAAATGAAAAATCAGTGAATTAAATTAAAATGTAAACACTACATGTCAAAACTTGTGGGACACAGCTAAGACCGTGCGGAAGAAGAAAGTTTACACGTAAAATGCGCACATTATACAAAGGAAATATCAAATCAATAATCTAAGTTTCCACCTCAAGAAACAAAGACATAAAAGTAAAATAAACCCAAAATGAGCATAAGGAAAGAAATAATAAAAGATAATAGAAATGATGGAAATTAAAAACAGAAAAAACAATAGGTAAAAATCAAGGATCAAACTTTGGTTCTTTGAAAAGACAAATTAACAAGCCTCTAGCAAGACTGTCAAAGAAAAACGAGAGAAGGCACAAATTACAAAATCAGGATAAACAGAATATAACTACAGATGCTGCAATATTAAAACTACAATTAGAGAATACTACACACGTAAATGTGAAACATACATGAAATAAAACTCTTCTTGAAAAACACAAACTACCACAACTCATCAAATACAAAATAATTTGAATAATTCTATAATTATTAAAGAAATTAAATTTGAAATTTAAAAAAAAAACAGAAAAAAATCTCCAGGCACAGATGTTTTCACTGTAGAATGCTACCAAACAATTAAAGGACAACTGATACAAATTCCACACAATCTCTCCAGAAAAAAGAAAAGGAGAGACTATTCATTTTATAAAGTTAATTTTGTCCTTAAGGCTTATCAGGTATGATCTGCAAATGTTTTCTCCCATTCTGTGGGTAGTCTTTCTGCTCTCTTGACAATATCTATTGATACATGATAGTTTTTAATTTTCATGAAGACTAATTTATCTATTTTTTTTTCTTTCCTTGCTTATGCTTTTCATGTGATATCTAAAAAAATATTGCCTCATCCAAGGTTATGGAAATTTTCACCTAGTTTCACTCAGAGTTTTATAGTTTTAGTTCTTGCATTTAAATTTTTGATCAATTTTGAGTTATTTTTGATATATTGTACTTATTATTTTGCATATGACTAGCAACTTGTCCCAGCAACATTTATTTCAACAACTATTATTTCCTCATTGACACCTTGATGACAACATTGACATTTTTGGCACTCTATTTGAAAATGAATGACCATAAATGTACAGATTTATTGCTGGATTGTCAATTCTATTTCATTGTTCTATATATCTAACCATATGTCAATACCACACTGTCTTAATTACTGTAGCTTTATAGTAAGTTTTGAAATTGAGAAGTCTGAGTTCTCCAACTTTGTTTTTCTTTTTCAAGACTGTTTTAGATTTTTGGAATCTCTTGCATTCCATAGGAATTTTACAACAGCCTGTCCATTCCTGCAAAATAAAAAAAACAGTTGGGAGAGACCAAAACATGGCGTCAATGATAGAGGCTCTGTTCATCCCTCTGCGCGACCAAATTAAAGTTGTAGCAGAAACAAGGAGCACAGAGCAAGGAAAATAGCCTGGGATCTAGATGAACAAGCCATACAACTAGCGAGAAATCCTAGAAGTCACCCTACAATGGCAGAAGGTAGGACTGGGTGAGGATGCAAGGCTGCCCGACCTAAATGGCTGAGTGGGACAGAGAACAAAGAAGCAGCAGCTGCAGATGCCTCTTAAAGGGGCCGTATCCGTGAGTGGACTTTGATGGTGATGGATCTGCTCGCTCTGAGTACTAGTGTCTGAGAGCACCAGGGACTTACAGGGGGACACTGAGTTGTTGGAGTGAGGGCTGAGGGGAGAAGTGTAAGCGGTATCTATTATTGTTCCTCTGTTGAACCCTCTTCCCTCCCAGGGTGCAGACTCAGCGTGGCCATAGCGGAGACGTCATCAAACTGGATAACAGATGTTACTCCGCCTAGAGGATTCCTGAAACTTCTCCTCCTCCAACTCGGGCTCCACCCATGCCACATCCAGGTGTGTCCTTGCTTAGTCAGGTGCCCCTTGCTGAGCAGCACCTAGACTCACATTGGTGGCAGCTGGCCTCAGTTTATGGTGTAGCCTTTTGATGTAACTATAAGCACAGCAACTGGGGATTACTTGCTGAATTTTAACAGGTGGCCCTGGAGAGCACAGGCTGGGGCTAAATTTGGCCTGCAGCTAAACCCTCTCAGGACTGTGCCACTGGACACCTACCGTACAAAGAGACTTAAGAGCTGTGCTTAGTAGATAGAAACAGACACAGAAAGGCAGCCAAAATGGGAAGACAAAGAAGCAGAAGCCATATGAGAGAACAGAACAGAAACCCAGAAATAATGGAGTCAAGCAATCTAACAGATGCAGAGTTCGAAACACTGGCTATGAAGATGCTTGATGAACTTATGAAATGTAGAAGAATTCAGTGAGAACTTCAACAAAGAGATAAAACAAAATAAAAATGGAAATGGGAATCAAAAAAGGGAATCAGTGAGAAATGAAGAATACATTATCTGAGATGAGAAGCATGTTAAATGGAAGAAACAGTGAATAAAGAAGAGGATCAAATGACCTATCTAGAGGATGGGAAAGCCAAGGACAAGCCATCAGAACGGCAAGAAAAAAAGTAGCCAAGACTATAATAATAATTTAAGGAGCCTATGGGACACTATTAAATGTAAAAATATCTGTGTCATATGGGTACCAGAAAAAAAAAGATGTTGAAGAGCTATTTGAAGAAATAATGATGGAAAACTACTTCCATCATTTGTGATAGAAATAGACATAAAACTCCAGGAAGCTCAAAGAGTCCGCAAAACCAGGAACCCAAAGACACTCACACCAAGACACATCATAATTAAAATGCCAAAGGTTAAAGAGAAAGAGAGAATCTTAAAAGCAGCAAGAGAAAAGCAGTTAGTTACCTACAAGGGAGCACCCATGAGACTGGCTGCCGATTTCTCAAAAGAAACTTTGCAGGACAGAGGGGTTTGACACAAAATATTCAATGTGATGAAAACCCAGGATATACAACCAAGAATACTTTATCCAGCAAAGCTATCGTTTAGAATTGGAGGACAGATAAAGAGCTTCCCAGACAAAATAAACTTAAGGAATTTATCAATACCAAGCCAGTATTACAGGAAATATTGGAGGACTTCTTTAAAAACAGGAATAAAGAATGGTAATAATTACATATCTATTAATAACTATCTCAAATGGAAAATAATTAAGTGCTCTGACCAAAAGACAGAGTGGCTGAATGGATCAAAAAACAAGACCCCTACATATGCTGCCTACAAGAGACTCACTTCAGATTAAAAGACACACACAGACTAAAAGGAAGGGGATGGAAAATGATATTGCCTAGATGGACCTAAAGGGTATTTCACTCAATGAAATGGGTCAGGTAGAGGAAGACAAATATCGCATATCACGTACATGTGGAATCTAAAGAACAAAATCATCAACAGCAACAAAAGTGGAAATAAACTCATAGATACAAAGAATATTTAGAGAGATTCTAGTATGGAGGGGGGCTTTGGGGGGACAGAAAAGGCAAAGGGATTAAGGGGTACAAATGGATAGTTGCAGAATAGACATGGAGATGTAGAGTGTAGCATGGGGAAGATAGTTAAATATGTAAGGGGAGAGGAGAACTAGATTTAGTGGGGTGATCGCTTTGTGAGTTATGTGGATCTCTGATTACTGTTTTACAACTGAAATTAGTAAATTGTACGCCAGCTATAATTGAAAAAAAATCTCATTATATTGTATATGTAAATCCAAGCAACTAATTGTCTATTATATTTTAATAAAGATGTAAAAAAAAACTAGAGAAGGAAAATTGAGAGATAAAATGACAGACACTACTCACTTCACAGTTCTGAATGAGTTGCAATATATTATGTTTCTTTAAAGTTTGTTTCTTATTTTTCAAAAATAAGTTGGAATTTTTATAAGAATTGCACTAAATCTGTAGAGCAATTTGGGGAGCACTGCCATCTTAACAGTATTAAATCTTACAATACATGCACATGACTGCCTTTCCTTTTATTTAGACCTTCAATCTCTTTCATCAATTATTGGTAGCCTTGAGTGTACAGTGTTGTACTTCTTTGGTTAAAATTATTCCTATTATTCAATTATTTTTTATTCTATTGTACATGGATTTGTTTTTTAATGATATTTTCAGATTGTTCATTGCTAGTGTGCAGAAACGCAACTGATTTCTGTACATTTATCTTTCATCTTGTAAATTTGCTGAGTTTTATTAGCCCTAACAGTTTTTGGAGCTTCTTTAGTTTTTTCTATATACATTATGCACCTGTGAATGAGATAGTATCACTTATTCCTTTATAATTAAGACACATTTTATTTATTTCCTTATGTAATTGCCCTAGCTAGAACTTCTAGTATAATGTTGAATGGGGAGGAGATGATATCAGCATCACAGCAGCATAAGGCATCTCTCCTTTTCGTCTCCTCTTTTAACAATTAAAATTGGTATCCTTCTTTGAATAAAATGCCTCTGTGGGAGCTGTGGATCCATTGCCATATGCTAAGGGAACAGGATGAATCTCACCATCCTTTGGACTGGATAATATGCAGATAGACCACAGAATGGGCTATGAAACCAACCAGAACCTGTGAACAAGCCTCAGCCCCTCTTGGCCACTGTCAGGGAACATCTGGAGAACACTGACTTGGGAGATCAAATGGAGATAGCCTTTGTAGTAGCCCAGGTTTCCAGAGCAGTTTCAGCATTCTTCTGGAGGAAAAAACCCAAACAAACAAACAAACAAACAAAAACCCATAACAGTTTGGATGTATTGGAGAAGGTAAGGGAATTTTACCAGCACTGACCCTCTTCTAAGGTGGTACAAGATGGGGCTGAACTAGCCAGCAGTAACCTCTCCTATGAAGAGAAAAGAGAGTAGTGCACGAGTGCTGGCTTCCCCATTGTGTAGACCATTGCTGGAGAAACTCATTTTTATCCCATGACACCCAGAGTACTGAGGTGGGACCTACATGACTAAGGGGAAGGGGATCAGAAAAGAGGCAGACAAGAATATCAGAGGTCATTAAAAGGACACAATTCTTGCTGACTGTGTCCTGAACTCCAGAAGAAGTTTGCCCATGAATTACTAGAAAATCTCATTTGAGGATCTCCCACCTGGCTTGTGAATACTCCCTATGCCCTAAGTGCCAAACTCACACCTGTTCTATGCTGAAGCCATTTCCTTATGTGCATTCTAAAGGGTGGCCTTATGTGCACTCTAAAGGGTGGAAGCAAGAGCAAGCTCTGGTAAACAGGGATTATGCTCATAAAGAGGCCATGGACTATGGCAAGGGAAATACCACAAACTTGAGCTGTAGCACCATCTATGGGGAAAAAGAGAAGCTATCAGCAGCTGGCCTAGAGTGTTTTAGAATTGAGACATGACATACAAGGTTAAGAATTATTCCACAAGAGGGAGCAAGAAGCGTGAAGCAGGTATATTCCTACAAGGTCTGGGAAAGCCTCAGAATCTGTAGCAGGACTGAAAAATGGTATTTTCCCATGAAAGCAGTAAAATTAGGGAGGTGTCTGCTACTGCAAATGGGAAAATAACAACACAAAATCCAAGGTACATGAAAAATCAAGGAAACATCACATTACCAAAAGATCACAATAATCTTTCATCAACAAACCCAAAGACATTGAGATCTACTATTACTGATCAAAAACAAAACAAAAACAAAAGCCTTAAAATAACTGTTGGAGGAAAACTCAATGAGCTACAACAAAACACAGAAAGACAACTCAATGAAATCAGGAAAAGAATACATGAACAAAATGGCATGTTTGACAGAAAAAAATTATAGAAAAGAACTAAACAGAAATTCTGGAGCTGAAGAATTCAATGAATGAAATAAAAAAACGAAATAGAGTATCAATAGCAGAACAGGCCAAACAGAAGATAGAATAAGTGAGTTATAGAACAGAAACTTTGAAATAACTCAGTCAAAGGAGAACAAAGAAAAAAGAATGCAAGAGTGAAGGAAGCCTATATGAGCTATGGAACAATATCAAAAGAACAAATATCAGAATCATTGCAGGTCCAGATGGAGAAGAGAGAGAGATGGAGGAAGAAAATTTGTTTTAAAAAATCATAGCTCTGAACTTCCCAAACCTAAGGTTAGACTTGAACGTCCATGTTCATGAAGGTAATGATCAACACATTATCTCATTTCAAAATTACTTTCTTCAAGACACATTATAATAATACCATCAAAAATCAAAAGACGAAGAGAGAATTCTAAAAGCAGCAAGAATTAAAAAGATTGTAAAACACAAAGAAACCCCTAGTAGGGAGTCAGTGGATTTCTCAGGAAAAACCTTATAGACCAGGAGAGAGTAGCATAATATATTAAAAGTGTTGAAAGAAAAAAAAAAGCCAGCCAAGAATACTCTATCTGTTAAAATTGTCCCTCAGGAATGTAGGAGAAATAAAGACTTTCCCAGATAAACAAATGCTGAGGGAGATCATCACTATGAGATCTGCCTTACGAAAAGTGCTAAAAGCAGTTCTTCAAGCAGAAATGAAAAGAGAAAACACTAATTAGTAACATGAAAACATACAAAAATATATACAGCCAGGAAAGTAATATATAGTCAGATTTAGAAAACGCTAATTTGGTAACATATTGGTGTGTTAATCACTTAACTATAATATAAATTTTAAGGAAAAAGAGTATTAAAACTAACTACAGCTATAATTATATAAAAATTACATAACTATAATTCATTAATGAATACACAATATAAAAGAGGTAAATTGTGCATCAAAACATAAAAGGGGGAGTATAATGAGGGAGATTTTCTATGTGATCAAAGTAAGTCACTATCACCTTACAGCAGACTGCAATAAATAAAATAAGTTTTATGTAAGCTGTATGGTAACTACAAAGCAAAAACCTATAGTAACTTCACAAAAGATAAAGAGAAGGGAATCAGGACATACCAACACGTAAAAGCAACAATTCACAAAGGTGACAGGAGGAGAGAGAGAGAGAGAGAGAGAGAGAGAGAGAGAGAGAGAGAGAGAGAAGAGAGAGAGAGAGAGAGAGAAGAGAGAAAATGGAACTATAAAACATCAAGAAAACAATAACATGACACTAGTAAGTCTTAACATATCAAAGTTTACTCTAAATGTAAATGCACTGACTTCTCTAGTCAAAAGGCATGCAGTGGAAGGATGGATATAAAACAAGACCCAACTATATGCTGCCTACAGGAAACTCACTTCAGCTTTATGACACACATAGGTTCAAAGTGAAGGGATGGAAAATAATATTCCATGCAAGTGGAAACCAAGAGAAAGTAGGAGTAGCATACTTACATCAGACAAAAATGACTTTATGCACTAAATGGTAACAACAAACAAAGAAGGTCATTATATAATGATAAAGGAGTCAACTCATCAAGTAGATATAACAATCACAAATATATATATATGCAAACAGAACACCTAAATATAGTAAACAAACACTAACAGATCTGAAGGAAGAAATGGAGAAAAATACAATAGTAGGAGACCTCAATTACCCACTTTCAACAATCAATAGATCGAGAAAGAAAATAAAGAAGGAAACATTGGGCTTGAACCATACTTTTGACCAATGGACCTAATAGATACAGAACATTCCATCCAATAGCACCAGATTACAAAATCTCTTCAAATGCACACAGAACAATTTCCACAAGACGAAAGTCCCCACCTCACGACTCTTATTAAACATAGCACTGGAAGTCCTAGCTAGAGTAATCAAGCAAGATAAAGAAATAAAAGAAGAGTAGAATTGTCATTATTGGCAGATATATGATCTCATATATAGAAAGCCAAAAGACTCTGCAAAAAAACTGTCATCACTAATTCATGAATTCAGTAAAGTTGTAGGATATGAAATCAATATACAAAATCAGTTGCTTTTCCATACATTAACAACAAAATATTTGAAAGAATAAAACACTTCCATTTACAATAGCATCAAAAGCAACAAAATACTTAGGGATAAATTTAACTAAGGCAGTGAAAGTTTTGTACAATGAAAACTAAGACATTGAGAAAATTAATGGAAGAAAACACCAATAAATGGGAAGATATTCTGTGTTCGTGGATTGGAATAATTAGTATTGTTAAGATGTCCATACTACTCAAAAATATCTAGAGATTCAATGCAATTCCTATCAGAATTCCAATGGCAAGTCTTAAAATTTGTATGGAATCACAAAAGACTCCAAATAGCCAAAGCAACCCTGAGAAAGAACACAGCTGGAGTCATCACACGTTTGATTTCAAACTATTCTACAAAGCTATAGTAATCGAAACAGTATGGTACTAGCATTAAAAATAGATATGTAGACTCATGGAACAGAACTGAGAACTCAGAAATAAATCTATGCATACACAGTCAACTGATATTTGACAAGGGATCCAATAATACTCAATGAAGACAGGATAGTTTCTTCAATAAATGGTGTTGGGAAAACCACATGCAGAAAATTGAAATTAGACCTCTATCTTGCGCCACTAACAACATTTAACTCAAAGTGTATTAATGACTTAAATAAAAGACCTGAAACCATATAACTTCTAGAATATAACATAGAAGAGAACTCCTTGATATTTGTCTTGGCAATAAATTTTTGAATGTGACACCAAAAGCACAAGCAACAAAAGCAGCAATCAACAAGTGGAACTCCATCGAACTAAAAAGCTTCTTCACAACAAAAAAGACAATCAATAAAACGAAAAGACAGCTTATGAAATGGGAGACTATATTTGCAAACCATATATTGGATAAGGGGTTAATACCCAAAATATATAATGAACTCACACAACTCAATAACAAAAAGCCAAATGCCTTGTGCATAGTCTCTTGCCTCAGATGACTGTGGGGAGTAAATGCTCTTAAATGTTTTTGATCAGTGCTGCCTGAGAGACTGCTCCAGCCTTGAGGGGGTTCTGAGGGGGGTCAAAAAAAAAAGGCAAGTCTCTGAGCTGATATTTCAAGTAAACATCAGAGAGGTCAAAAGGCACAACTACCATTCTCTGAGAAACAGGTCTATATTTATCCCTCTGGTACTAGCAAGCTGCACCAGGAACACATCTGCCACTCCCAGAACCATCACCAAGCTGTGGAATGTGGATGACACAATTCTTCCTGAAATTTAAAAACTCTTTTAACATCAAGCAGCCTTCTGGTTATCGAAAGTTTTTAATTTTTTTTTAATTAGAATTCAGAGTTCCAAAAAATTGATTCTGACAGGTTTGACATTCTTAATGTTTGCTTCAGGGGAAG
The DNA here is from genome assembly GCA_003508835.1 of Eonycteris spelaea. Taxonomy (NCBI): domain Eukaryota; kingdom Metazoa; phylum Chordata; class Mammalia; order Chiroptera; family Pteropodidae; genus Eonycteris; species Eonycteris spelaea. The sequence goes on from PUFA01001187.1 coordinate 29,227, forward strand.
AATACATTCTTGGAGCTCCTTACACTACATTTTTGGTGACATCAATTTTTAAAATTAACTTTTAACACTGATTCCATCCACATTTATTCTAGCTTCTATTGTGTGGCAGGATGCCATGATAATATAATTCACTCCACTCAAATCCCCATGTTTTTTGCCTCTTCACCAGTGAGAAGCCCCAGATATCCAAGTGGCATTCTTAACTTCCAATTAGATGAAATCCTGTCTTCTTGAGAAATCATTTCTTCTGTTCGTAAAAAAAAAAAAGTCTCTTAAAACAAACAAACAAACAAAGGCCTAGTATTACAGGATATTAGCAACAGCTTCTCCTTTCCTTTATGTAAATCTTGTTTATTCTTAAACTGGACCAATATGAATACAGCCTGAAATTAATTTCTGCTCTGGCTTTTACAATTTTTGCCTATGTAACATTTTGTAAATCCTGTATCTTTTTTCAAAGCCTCTATGTTCTAATATATGAAATGGCAAAGTAATTCCTAGCTTAAATTATTGTTCTGAAGAGGCAGCTAGTGCAATACTTATTACCAGGGCTTAATATAAGTTAATTTCCCTTTCATAAATCCCTCATATAAAAGTTCCCCAATGATTCTCATCTAAGAATTCCTATCAGTAAAAATGCCCTAAAAGAACTTGACTGATCCAGGCATCTAAAAGAAGAAAAGGATATGGATTGTCTTGTTTAGTAAGAAATGTTAGGAGGGCTCAGAAAGGAATACAAGATGGCAATGTCACTTTGCAGGTAGAGATAATTTAGAGATTGGAAGTCTCAAAGCAGATGCTTTGCAAAGAACCAGAAAGATCTGCAACTCATCCAACATATCTTCCTGATGTCTTTTCACCTATTCTGTCTTTTTACTAGCTATTTCTTAGAGTTGGTAGTATGAGGAAAGCAAAATAGAGACCTAGAAAATGAAAATTAGGTGTAAGGTGGCAACAGAAGCAAGGCAGAATTCCTTAGTGAGTCAACATCTAGCAGACACAGTAATGATGTAGGGTCATCAAACTTCTAAGCTAGGGTTTCTTAGAGTCCTATAACCAGGAATAGAGTGGATCTTAAGCCTTGGTACAAGTCCAATGCTTCTGACTCCAGATCACAAGACAGGGAAAACTTCAAGGGGAGAGCTGGCCTTCTCATACGTGGGCAACAGGCCCCGCAGTTACTATCTGGCTAGCAAAACTCAGGTGAGTCAGTGCAACAGAAAATAGGTTGTGCCATTGTTTAACTGTGCCACCAGGGGACACAGGTTTGGAAGTTTTCTTTCTACAGTCCTTTCCTGTTTCTTCTGTAGCGACCGTCTATAGCTGAGAGCAGACCTTGCTCTGTGTGGTATACCAGGAGAGTGAGTATGGACTGACCTCAGTGTCGGAAGATCTGAGCTTTCCACTGCCTTGCTGCAGGACATGTGCACCTGGGACTATCCCATGTGTAAGCTATGCCCAGTCCTGTTTAAGTCTTGAGCAGTGGTGTCAGTAGTTATAAAGATCCCTTAGGTTCAGGACTGACATTAAACACTCATCTCTGAAACCTCAGTCCTGAGTGTGGTACCTTCCACACAGTGGGAGCTCTGCCTATGTTGTTTGGTTGAGAAGAAACAATGTCACAGCAACATTACCCTCTATCAAGTCACTGCTTTGTCAAATCTGGTGGCTTTCTAGTTCTTCTCAAGGTAAATTTGTACTATTTAACCTGGCTTCCAAGCTCCACCATAGACTGTAGTCTAGGCTTACCTCAAACAGCCCATATTCCCCCAACTCCCACCCCTCACTTAACATATGCACATCTTAATGTAGTCCTGAAACAGTCAGTGTCAGGAATCAGATTCTTCATGTTGTGCTCTGCACACAGTAAATATTCAGTCAGTGGAATTGCTGTTAACTACTACGACGAGACGATGACGACAACGACGATGACTATTACTACTGGAGCCAAGAACTGGCAAAGACAAGATTGAACTCAGCTCCTTTGCAGCACATAAATTCAGTATACAGTGAATACTGAACAGTGAAATCTTTGATTCCACTCTCTGCAGCTTCTGTTCTCTTTTGGAGTCCTGCGCACAGGAGATGGCACAGGAGATTTTAGTAACCAGAGGACAGGACTGGTTATCCCTGAGCAAACATAGATGTGTACAGCATCAGTAGTCAGAGTTGGAAGCTACTTTTAACACATCATATTTCCAAGCCAGTGGTACAAATAATTTCTACTGCATCTGATAGAGATGCTCACCCAGCCCCTGCCTGTTGCACTGTTCCCTCAAAAGGCTCGCAATCTAGCACTGTTTGACCCTGATGAGGAGACAGTTTTTTTCTTGCTGTCTTTTGGCACTTTTGTTTCTGATCTCATTTTGTCTGCTGGAAAGACACATTTTCTAGTGTGAACGTGGACACTGCCAGCTCTGACAATCTTTTTTATTTTGTTATGATGAAGGATCTGACAGCCAAATCAATCATTCAAAGTCCCATCCTTATCTTTTTTTACTTTGTTCCTTTTGGCCTTGGTTAGTGCAATCAGCTTTGAAAATATCATCCCAAGGTTGATGCTGGGTAAATGAGTAACTAAGAGTGCTTTGCTTTTGTGATAGAGGCATACACAGAAGGAAAGATTTGCTTTCTGAGAGATCAAGTGGCTTCTCGGGTTGTGGCCCGTAAATACCTTTTTTTTTTTCTCTTTGGGAACGTTTGAACATCTTTATCAGCAAGCCAGAAGTCCCAAAATGAGCTCCTATATTTTGGGAGCCAAGGTCTAAGTGGTGGTCATCTGATAATTGACTTCCTTACTAGCTTCAAGTGACTTTAAAGAAAGAGGATTCTGTTGACAATGTGGAGATTGGATAGAGGGGTAGAAACAGTGGGGTTGGGGTTGGAGAGATTGGAGGTAGCATGATCTGCTAGAGCTGATTAAGTAGTTCAGGGCATGCATTGAGGCGGTAGCAGTAGAAAGGAGCGAAAAGGGTTTTGATTGTCATCTGAGAAGTTAGTACTTATAGGGAATCATGGCTCATTGAGATATAGGGAATGAGAATGAAGGAAGTCCCTAGGATGACTCCCAGGGTTCTGGCATGGGAGTCTCAGTGAATAGTGATGTGATAGGACCGAGATGTTGAATGAAGCAGAAGGAGTAGGCTTGATATGACTTTACTTTTGGAAACTTTGAGATCGAGATATGTGTAGAATATCCTGGTGGACGTATCTAATAGGCAGCTAGATAAATGGCTGGGAATTTAGGAGAATAATCTGGAATAGAGTACGTAGTTTGTGACGTTCCTGGAAGTAGATTGTATTCCCCAGAAAGAGGATTGACGGCTGAAGATTTGTTCATGACTTCATGGATCTCTTCCTTTTAACTGCTCATATTCACAATCATTCACGATTCTACAACTGACTTCCTTACTCCATTGCCTTGTACTCTTCCTGCCTCAGAACATCTTACACTATATCTTTTTGGATTCCTCTCTAATAGTTAGAAAATAATACACATGGATATAAGAATAATAGTGTTAAGATACCTTCAACTTAGTAATGACTTGTTTGATGATATAATGGCTGGAAAGATCTTCTTATTGTTTAGAAAACACACTTGTGGTTCCATGCATTTGTACAAATGAATGAATTTCAGCCTGTGACCTTGTACAGGGGTCCATAAAGCACTACCCTTCTATTTCGATTAAACATAGCTTGTGAAAATTATTATTTTTCCTTTTAGACAAAGTACAGAAATTCTCATCTAATCTTGTATAGGTTTTATTTTTAAAAAAACACCAAATTAAAAACACAATCCAAATTCTAATCTACAAAAAATAATGTTGCAGAGGAAGTGCTAGTTTACCTAAGGATTTCTCCCTCTCCAGAAGGCTGGTTCCAATAAAAAGTAGTTTGATATTTTTAAATTTTTTAATTAAGTTTATTGGGGGTAAACATTGGTTTATATAATTATATATTTTCAGGTGTACATTATCATTTGACATCTATATATTCTATTGTGTGTTTACCACCCAAAGTCCGGTTTCCCTCAACTACCGTGTATTTGATCCCCTTTACCTACTTTACCCTCCCCATAAATCCTATATTTTATCCCCTTTACCCTGTCTACCTCTCCCCTCATCCCCTACCCCACTAGTAAACACTAGTCTATAGTCCTCTGGTAACCAGTAGCCTATAGTCCATGTCCATGAGACTCTGTTTTTTTTGTTTTTTGTTTTTTGTTTTTTTTTGTCCTGCTCATTTGTTGCTTTTAGATTTAAATCTCACATATAAGTGATATCATGTGATGTTCAACTTTTTCTGTCTGGCTTATTTTGATTAGTATGATTATTTTGAGGTCCATTCATGTTGTTGCAAATGACAATATTTCATTTCTTCTTATGATTGAGTAATATTCTACTATATATAGGTATCACTGCTTCTTTAGCCAATCATCTATCAATAGGACACTTTGGTTGCTTCCATGCCCTGGCCACTGTGAATAATGCTGCTATGAACATCGGTGTGCAAATACCTTTTCAGATATAGATTTTCAAGTCTTTGGGGTAAATACCCAGTAGAGGGATTGCCAGATCATATAATAGATCAATTAGTTTTTTGAGGACCCTCCATACTGTTTTCTATAGTGGCCGTACCAATTTGCAGTCCCATCAGCAGTGTAGGAGGGTTCTGCTTTCTCTGCATCCTCTCCAGCATTTGTTATTACTTGTCCTGTTGATTGTAGCTATTCTAACAAGTGTGAGATGACATCTCATTATGGTTTTGATTTGCATTTCTCTAATAGCTAGTGATGTTGAGAATCTTTTTCCTATATTTGTTGTTTATTGAGTTGTATGAGTTCTTTATATATTTTGGATACTAACCCCTTATCAGATGTGTCATAAGTGAATATCTTCTCCCAATCAGTTGGCTGACTTTTTGTTTCGTTGATGGTTTCCTTTGCTGTGTAAAACTTTTTTAGTTTGATGTAGTCCCATTTGTTTATTTTTTCCAAAAGTTTTAAATTTTGAGGAAGTACAATTTATTTATTTTTCTGTTGCTTACATTTTGGTGTCATAGCTGAGAATTTTTGCAAAATACAAGATCGTGAAAATTTTCCTCCTATGTTTTCTAGCAAAAATTTTATAGTTTTTGCAGTTACATTTAGGTTTTTGATTCATCTCGAGTTAAATTTTGTAATATGGTGTGAGGTAATAGACCAACTTCATTTCTTTTCCATGTGGATATACAGTTGTCCCAGCACCATTTGTTAAAAAAGACTATTCTTTACCTGTTGAATGCTATTGGGACCCTTGCCAAAAACCAGCTCTCCCATGTCTGTATGGGTTAATTTCTGGATTCTACATTCTATTCCTTGATCTAAATGTCTATCATTGTGCCAGTACCACACTATCTTGATTACTTTTTTATAGTAAGTTTTGAAATTGGAAAGTGTAAGTTCTCATAATTTATTCTTTTTTTCCAGGATAGTTTTGGCTTCTCCAGGTCCTCTGCAATTCCAGATAAATTTTAGAATAAGCTTGTAAATTTCTACAAAGAAGCCAGCAGGGATTCTCATAGGGCTTGTACTTAATCTGTAGATTAGTTTAAGGTATTGCCATCTTAACAATGTTGTATTCCAATTCATAAATATGGAATGTTTTTTTGATTTAATAAGATCTTCTTTAAATTTTTAACAGTATTTTATAGTTTTCAGTGTATAAGTTTTACACTTCTATTAAATTTAGTCTAAAGTATTTTATTCTTTTGATACTGTGAATGGAATTTTATTAATTTCATTTTTCAGGTGTTCATTTTGAATGCATAAAAATACAATTAATTTTCATATATTAATCTTGTATCCTGCACCCTTGATGAACTTGCTTATTAGTACTAATAGTTTTTAAGTAGACTCCTTAGTATTTTCTATATACAATGTCATCTCTGAATAGAGATAGTTTTATTTCTTTTTGTCCAATCTGGATAACTTTTACTTATTATTATTATTATTATTATTATTATTATCATTATTATTTTTGTCGAATTGCCTTGACTAGAATCTTCAGTACATATCAGTGGTAAGAACAGAAATACAGTAGTTCCCCTTATCCATGAGGAATATGTTCCAAGATACCCCAGTGGATGCTTGAAACCACAGATAGTACTGAATATTATATATGCTATGTGTTTTTCCTTATACATACATATATTTTCATTTAAAGAAAGCACTTAATGGCTTTCTCATGGGCATACCTGAATTTCCAGTATCACTGCTCTTGCCCTTTGGGGTTACTTGAACACAACACACTGCAATACTGCTGCAGTTGATCTGATAACCAAGAAAGCTACAAAGCTACTACGGGGAGGGAGGTAGCAGTGGAGATACTGGACAAAGGGGTGATTCACATTCCAAGTGGGATAGAGTGGGATGGTGTGAAATTTTATCATGCTGCTCAGAATGGCATGCAATTTAAAACTTATGAGTCGTTTATTTCTGAATTTTCCAGTTAATATTTTTAGGACATAGTTGATATGATTAACTGAAACTGCAGAAAATAAAACCACAGATGAGGGTGGAATACTGTACTTGCCTTTTTCTTGATCATAGTGGGAACGTATCCAGTCTTTCACCATTAAGTATGATATTATGTGGATTTTGCATATATGCTGTTTATCAGATTTATAAAGTTCCCTTCTATTTCTTGTTTGTTAAGTATTATTTTATTATAAAAGCATGTTAGACTTTTGTCAGATATTTTTTCTTAGTCCATTGAGATTCTCATGTGATTTTTGTCTTTTACTATATTGAATAATGCACTAAAATAATTGAATTTAGATGTTAAATCAACCTTACATCCCTGAGTTATAAATCCCATGGGGCCATGACACATCATTCTTTTTATATGTTACTAGATTCAGGTTGCTAGCATTTTGTTGAAGTTATTTGGTATTCTTTTAATCAATTCTACTCTTTCATGCTCTAGGGAAACATTGTTAATATAGCATAGCATTAAAAAAAATTTTTTTTCTCCTTATTATGTTGGCTTAATGGGATGGAATGCTCAATTTTGGACCAACTAGATAAAGAAAACAATCCATGCTTATAACATCTGTTTCATTGTCATATTCCATTTGTTATCAAACAAAATGCAATGCTATTTTTAAAAATAAGATAGGAAAAAACCCTCTATTTTTATTATATTTATTTATTTTATTGAGATATAATTGACAATATAACATATTAATTTCAGGTATACAAATATAATGATTCCATATTTGTATATTCTGCAAAATGATCACCACAATAAGTCTAGTTAATATCCATCACTTCACATAGTTACAATTTTTTTGTGTGATGAGAACTTTCTTAGCAAATTTCAAATATAGAATATAGTATTATTAACTATACTCACCAAGCTGTACATTACGTTCCTGAGAGTTATTTATTTTATAACTGGAAGTTTGCATCTTTTGACCACCTTCACCCATTTTGCTGCCCCCCCTTCCACCTCTGGCAATCACCAGTCTGTCCTCTGTAACTATGAATTTATTTTTTTAAACAATATCTATTTTAAATTTTTGATTTTTTAAATTTTGTTTGTGAGTTGAATTGCTATTATTTGTTTTTCCCACAAATTAACTTTCATTATATTTTCATCTTTAATTTTAGAGTGAACTAGATATAAATAGTTTATATTTTGTATCTGAAACAGAATTATTGACAATTACAGTAAAATGGCACTAGGTTCAAGTAGAATGAGTTAAAGTGAGGACCCGAGTCTATAACCTACTTCTTCTGTCTTCCCAATCAGATTTACATAAGTTTAGTCCTCACCCTTTAACACCACTCCTTTTTTCCATTTAATGTCATGCAGTTGTGCTTCATTACCCTTAACTGATTCGTTGTTCTTTTATGTCTTTTGGGTAAAATACAGTATGCATCCTGCACCTAGCACAGTTTATAGACACTTTTTGCATATACTGACCTCTCATGCCTGAAATGACAATTTCTCCCAAAGAGCAAAGACTACCAATTTTACATGTCCTTGATTTTAGACATGATTAAATTGGAGTCAAGGCATGTAAGTGTGTTGTGCAGAGTAAGTCTTTGTGTAACTGCTAACTGTGGCATCTCTTAAACAGTGCATTAATCATGTCAAGTTCTCATTTTCAACATCTTCAGTGATTCGTTTCCCCTGCAATAAGTCAATCTTCCTTAGCTTGGTGTCCAAGACCCTCCATATTGTGGCCCACCCCCATCTATACAAGCTCATTTACCATTGTTTCCTATTGTGTACCATTTGCTATAGTTTAGACCAGCTTCCTGATTGTCTCAGAAGCACAATAAACTTTTTCTTAACTCGTTTTCCTTAGATGGAATGCCTATCCTATCCTCTACACTAATCTAAACCCTGCAATACCCAATCCATTGCTCAGTAGTGTAAGCAGCCATCTTTGACTAGACTAGCCTTCACTAATCTCCTCTGAACTATAGTCTTATAATTGTGATTACAGATATATAGTAATGATATTTTCCATTGTTGGCTGTTGTTTTACATGTATTAACATTCTCTCAATAGATTATATAGCCTCTTGGCAGTGCAGTGCTCATGTCTCATACTTCTTTTCTTCTCCTTTTTAGAATATGATAGCTGCTTAGTAAACTTTCTGATTGACCCTTTTACAGGCAAAATTGGACTGCAGAGATTTTCTTTGTAGCAAATCCAATGACTATCGATTTTGATACTGCTGAAATAAAGAGAAATTATTCTTGCATACAGGTTCTGTCTGGTGCAATTCACAGCCCAATTGATTAGCATCTAATAAATCAGGAATAAAGGCAGGAGGCAAACTCTGCTGTAAATAACCAAAAATCATCATAGCTTAAGACATTACTTTGGCATGGAGGAGACTGAATATCTCATTGAAAATTCCCAGGAAATTCTGGCTCTCTTCTTTGTTTCTTTGCTTTACATAGAGATGCATTTATGAAAAGAAAATGTAGGTTTTAATTATTTTTAAAACCAGTCTCTATTTTCCTAAGATTTAACCCAATGCCTCTGAAAATGAACTTCATTCTGTAGTCATCTGGGCAGTTTTTTAAAATACTGGTGACTAGAGCCACCCCCAGACATTCTGATTTAATTGGGTATGGGTGTGTGGTCTGGACATCAAGATTTAAAAAATTTCATGGTGTGATGTTCCTTTACAGTCATGAGTTTTGTCCAGAAGGTTCATTCAATATACACATCTCTGCAATTAAAAAAAAATTACATAACATGCCATCATTCCAAATCACATGCAACATATTTGAGTTTTTTATTTCTTGCAACAGGCTAAAGAGAGACCTTTATGTAATAAATCATCTTTCTGGAACAACAGCAGAATACACTTACATTAATGCCCAGGTGGAGAAATAGTCCATTAAACACCAATGAACAACCAAGGTGACAAGACATCTCAGAAAAAGAGAGAAAAATCTCCAGTAAACAAGCTAATAGACATAGAAATATATGACTTAAATGACAGAGAATTCAGAATGGTACTTCTGAAAAAAACTCAATGAGATCCAAAAAAACTCAAATCAACAATTTCAGGATTTGAAAAAAACAACTAGATGAGCAGAATGAGTTCTTTATCAAAAAGACTGAAACCCTCAGAAAGAACCAAATAGAACTTCTGGAGATGATGAACATACTGCAATAGTTGAAAAATGAAATAGCAAGCTTGGGAGATAAAATTGACCAAATGTAGAAAGGATCAGTGATATCGAACACAGAAATCTAGAAATAAATCAGAAAGAAGAAAGAAATCAAAGAATGAAAAATAATGAAAGAGAAATACAAGAACTAGCTGATACCATTAGGAGAAGGAAACATAAGAATGATGCACATTCTCAAAGGTGAGAAAAAGGAGCAGGGACTAGAAAGGATTTTCAGACAAATAGTTGACAAGAATTTCCCAAACCTAAGGAATGAGCTGAAGCTTGGAATTCGAGAATTCAACAGAACACCCAATTATTACAACCCAAAAAGCCTTTTCCAGGGCACATTGTATAAAAATTATCAAAAATCAATGACAAAAGACAGAATTCTCAAGGAAGCCAGTGAAATGAAGTTGGTAATCTATAAAGGAAAGTCCATTAGAATATAATCGGACTTCTCAGCACAAACCATACAAGCCAGAAAGGAGTGGAATCAAATATTCAAGCTATTAAATGAAAGGAACTACCAGCCAAGAATAATATATCCAGCAAAGCTCTCCTTTAGATATGAATGAGAAATAAAGACCTTTCCCGACCAAAAAAAAAAAATAGAAGGGATTCTCCACTACGAGGCTTACACTACAGGAAATACTGAAAGGGGTCAGCTGATCTAAAATAAAATTACCAAAACACCACACACACACACACACACACACACACACACACACAACTAGGAATAAGCTGACTAGTAGACAGATAGAAGCAGAGGAGTACAACATTTACTAAGAACAGGGCATTATAAACTTAAACATTAGAAGAGATTTGCTATAACAAGATAGTAATAAATTTTCAGAATACATAGGGACAAATTGAGACAACAATGACTGAAAAGTAGAGGATTTAAAGATTCAAATTCACAAAGGGGAACGAATATAAGGTATGCACAGAAGAAAATGGATGACAGAATACATAACTATCCTTCACATATTTGTAATAGTAATCGCAAGCCAAAGATTCAGAACCGAAGTATATAAAATAAATCAAAAAGGACAAGAAGGAAAACCCACAAAACCAACCAAAGTAAAGAAAACAGATACACAAGGACAAAGAAGCAAAAGAAACACAGAACTACCAGAAACCAAAAGATAAAATGGCTATAAGAAGATCTTTATATTTCAATAATCACTCTAAATGTAAATGGACTGAACTCACCAATAAAAAGGCACAGAATGCAGATTGAATAACACACACACACACACACACACACACACACACACACACACACACACACACACACACTGCCTCCAGGAGACACATCTCAGCTCCAAAGACAAATATAGATACAAAGTGAAAGGGTGGAAAATGATATTTCAAGCAAATGGCATTCAGAGAAAAGGGGGAGTAGAGGTATTAATATTGGAAGAAATAGACCTCAAAATAAAAAATGAAAGAAAGACTGAGGGACACTTCATAATGATAAGGGAATCATGCATCAAGAAGTAATAATAATTAATACTATGCTTTCAATCAGAGAACCCCGAAATATGTAATCAATTATGAACAGAACTAAAGGGGGAAACAGACAAAAACAGTTTTATAGTAGGGGATCTAAACACCCCATTATCAGATATGGACAGATCATCCAAACAGAAAATCAATAAGGAAAAAACATCCTTAAATAATACATTAGACCAACTGGACATAATTGACATTTACAGAGCCTTCAATCTCCAAACAGCTGCTTATACATTCTTCTCTAATGCACATGGAACATTCTCAAGGATTAACTACATACTGGGACACAGAGATAGCCTCAAGAAATATGAGGGTTGAAATCATACCAACCACATTCTCTGATCATAATGCTTTGAAACTAGAGATTAACTGCAAAAAGAAAGCAAACAACACAAATACATGGAGAATAAACAACAACATGCTACTGAAGAATAACTGAATCAGAGAAGAAATAAAAAGAATCAAGTGAACATAGAAATGAATGATAATGATAGTACAACATATCAAAACTTTGGGACACAGCAAAAACCTACCAAAAGTAAAAGTCCAGGACCAGATGGCTTTAGTAAATTCTACCAAACATTTAAAGATTTAATACCTATTCTCCTCAAACTCTTCCAATAAATTAAAGAGGAGACAATACTTCCCAACTAATTTTGTGACATCAGTATCACCTTGATGCCAAAATCTAGCAAAGATAACACACACACACACACACACACACACACACACACACACACACACGAAACTACAGACCAATATCATTCATGAACACAGATGAAAAAATTCTAAATAAGAAACTAGTGGACCAAATATAGCAACATATTAAAAAGATTATACACCATGATCAAGTGGGCTTCATCCCAAAGGCACAGGGATGATTCAACATACGAATGTGATAAACCACATAAACAAATAAAAAAAATAAGAATCATATGGTCATATCAGTAGATGCTGAAAAAGCTTCAACAAGATAAAGCACCCATTTATGATCAAAACACTTAACAAAATCGGTGTAGAAGGAAAATACCTTAATATATAAAGGCCATCTATGACAAACTCTCAGCCAACATTATACTTAATGATGAAAAACTAGAAACCTTCCATCTAATATCAGGAACAAGCCAAGGCTGTCCACTATCACCACTTTTTATTCAAAATATTAATTGGAGGTCCTAGCGAGTGCAATTAGGAAAGAGAAAAATATAAAGGCTTCCAAATAGGAAACAAAGAAGTCAAACTGTCACTATTTGTGGATGGCATGATTCTCTATATAGAAAACCCTAAAGACTCCAGAAGAACACTACTGGAACAATAAGCACATACAATAAAGTTTATAGATACAAAATCAATGTTCGAAAATCTTAGCATTTTTATACTCTAATGATGAAGTGTGAAAAAAACGTGGAAAATATAATTCTTTTGCAACTGCAACAAAAAGAATAAAATACCTAGGAATAAATCTAATGAATCATGTGAAGAACCTATGTAAAGAAAACTATAAGACCCTATTAAAAGAAATTGAAGAAGGTATAAAATGGAAAGATTTTATTCCATGGTCTTGGATTAGAAGAATCAACATAGTTAAAATGATCTTATCACCTAAAGCATTATACAGATTCAATGCAATACCCATCAAAATCCCACAGGCATTTTTAAAGAATAGTGCCAAAAATCTTCAGATTTGTATGGAAGTATAAAATACCTGAATCACAAAAGCCATTCTGAGAAAAAGGAATGCCACTTGGAGGCATCACTCTGCCTAACTTCAAATTATACTACAAAGCGACAGTAATCAAACCAGCATGGTATTGGCAGAAAAACAGACAAACATACCAGTGTAACAGAATCAAGAATCCAGAAATAAACCTATGGCTATAAGGGCAAATAATTTTTGACAAGAAAGCCAAAACCTGCAGTGGAGAAAGGAAAGCCTTCAATAAATGGTGCTGAGAAACTGGAAAGCCACCTGAAAAAGAATGAAACTAAACAGTTGTCTATCACCACATACTAAAATTAACTCAAAATGGATTAAGAACCTGAATATAAGCCCGGAAACAATAAATGCATGGAAGAAAACATAGGAACTGATCTCAAGGAACATGGGCTTAAAGAGGATTTTATGAATTGACTCCAAAGGCAAGGGAAGAAAAGCAAAACTAAATGAAGGGACAACATCAAATTAAAAAGGCTTCTGCACAGCAACAGAGACCATCAACAAGGTAAAGAGAGAACCATCTGAATGGAAAAATGTATTTGTAAGCAATGCCTTTGATAAGGACCTAATATTAAAAATATACAAATAACTCATACAACTCAATCACAATGACAACAACAACAACAAAAACAAACGATCCAAGTAAAAAATGGATGGAGGTCCTGAACAGGCGCTTCTTCTAGAAGACATATAAATGGCTATCAAAGATATACAAAGATGCTCAACATCACTAACTATTAGAGAAATATGAATCAAAACAACAATGAAATACCATCTCACAACTTTTAGAAATAGCTGTTATCAACAGTACAACTAATAACAAGTGTTGGAGAACCTAATATTCAAATTGTTGAAAGAAAGAAATTACCAGCCAAGAATAACATATCCAGCAAAGCTCTTCTTTTGATATGAAGATAAAATAAAGACCTTTTCAGATATACAAAGGCTGAGGGAATTTTCCACCAAAAGGCCTGTATTACAAGAAATACTGAAGGGAATCATTCTATCTGAAACAAAGTATACCCACACACACACACATATATATATGTATGTATACATACATATATATATGTATATATATATATATATATAATATACATATAATATATTATGTAAGATGATTAACAGGCAAACAGAAACAGGAAAGTGTAACCCTTATTAAGAACAGGGTATTATAACCTTAATTATTACATAATGGCCAAAAGTAAAAAAAAAAAAAAACACTTTAAAAAGAGGGATGACAGCTATTGCAACTTACTAATGAACATACAGCACAAACAAGGATAATCTGTGATGATAAAAACAGAAAAGGGAGGGAGTAAATATCTGAATCTGCAAAGGGGAATGAAGACAAGGTGCACACAGAACAAAAGGACTACGTGTGTGTGTGTATGTGTACATATATGTAAAGCTTTCCTTTACAAAATCTTAATGATAACCTCACACAAAAAATCCAGAACCAAGACACATAACATAAAACAAGATGGAACAGAGGGAAAAACCATAAAGCATCACTAAATTGAAGTAACAGACAAAAATACAAGGATGAAGAAACAATGGAAATACACCAAGCTATCAGAAAATGAAAGATTAAATGGCTGTAGGAAAACCTCATATTTCAAATAATCACCTTAAATGTAAATGGACTGAACTTACCAATAAAAAAGCACAGAGTTGTAGATTGAATCAAAACAAAAACAAAAGAAACAAAAAAACCCGCAATACCCAGCCACATGCTGTCTTTAAGAGACACATCTCAGCTGCAAGGACAAATACAGACTCAAAGTGAAAAGTTGAAAAATGATATTCCAAGCAAAATGGTATCCGAGAAAAGCGAGTGTAACCATACTTATATCTGACAAAATGGACTTCAAGATAAAAAGAAAATGAAAAGTCAATGATGGATACTTAATAATAAAGGAGGACACACATCCAGGAGACATAACACTTATCAATATATATGTTCCCAATTAGGGAATGCCAGAATATATAAGGCAACTACTAAGAGAACTAAAAGGATAAACTGACGTAAACAGAATCATATTGGGGGACCTAAATGCACCACTATCAGCTATAGATAGATCATCTAAATAGAAAATCAATAAGGAAATATCAATCTAATGACACATTAGACATGCTGGAGATAATTGACATTTACAGAGCCTTTCATCTTAAAGCAGCAGCTTCTACATTTTCTCCAGTGCACATGGAACATTTTCAAGGATAGATCATATGTTGGTATAACAAAATAGGCTCAACAAATTTAAGAAGATTGAAATAATACCAAGCATATTTTCTGATCATAATGCTTTGAAATTGGAGATCAACTATAAAAAATAAAGGGAGAAGAACAAATATATAGATATTAATCACATGCTACTAAAGAATGACTGGGTCATAGAAGGAATAAAAGGAGAGATCAAGGGATACATAGAAACAAATGAGAATGAAAATATAGCATATCAAAACTTTTGGGACACAACAAAAGTGATAATAATAGAAAAGTTCATATCATTACAGGCCTATCTCAAGAAACATTAAAAATCTCAAATAAAAACCTAACATTACATTTCAAATACTAGAAAAATAACAAATGAAAGCCCAAAGTCAGCAAATAAGGAAATAATAAAAATTAGAACAGAATTATTGGAAATTGAGAACAAAAAAGACAATAGAAAAAAATTAATGCAACAAAGAGCTGGTTCTTTGAGAAGATTCATAAATTGACAAGCCCCTGGTTAGACTCACTAAGGAAAAAAGAGAAAAGACACAAATAAGCAAAATCAGAAATGAAAGAGAAGTTATAACAGATACTACAGTAATACAAAGGATCATTCAAGAATACTATGAAAAATTATACTCCACCAAATTTAATAACCTAGAAGAAATGTACAAAGTTTTAGAAATATATAACCTTCCCAGATTGGATCATGAAGAACTAAAAAATCTAAATAGACTGATTAGCAGTATGGAAATTAAAACAACACCTCATCAAAACCTCCCGAAAAGTAAAAGCCCAGGACCAGATGGCCTTACTAGTGATTTTTACCAAAAGATTTAATATCTGTTCTTCTCAAATTGTTCCAAAATTGAAGAAGAGACAATACTTCTTAACCCATTTTATGAGGTCAGCATTACCTCATACCAAAATCTGGTAAGGATAACACAAAAACAGAAAACTATAGACCAATATCTCTGATGAATACAGGTGCAAAAATCCTAAACAAAATACTAGCAAATCTAATACAACAACACTGAGAAAGATTATACACCATGAGAAAGTGGGCTCATCCCAGGGGCACAGAGATAATTTAACACATCAAATCAATTAACGTGATACATCAATAAACAAAATAAAGGATAGCAATTATATGATCATATCAATAGATGCAGGGAAAAAAAAACATTTGACAAGATAGAGCATTTATTTATGATTAATACCCTTAATAAAATGGGAACTTTTATCAACTCTATGACATTATTAATATTATTCTTATTCAACAGATAAGAAAGCTAAAGTTTACAGAGGTTAAGGATTGCATTAAATGTGATATATCTTGCAATTGCAACTCCGAGACTGAAACCCACATCTGTCTATTTTTCTGATGGAAAGCTTCAACATGCAACCACTCAACTTTATTGTCTTTTTGACAAAAAAAAAATAGGGGTTCAGGAATGATCCTTGATATCTGTCTTGTATTTATCCCATTAAGAAACTGATGATGACTTTTTATTAATTTTGGTTCCATGTTTGATTCTGGTCCAGTATAGCTCTTCTCCTGTGTGTCATCTGGGAAATAGGATGTCTTCTTCTTGTAGCAGAGTCCCTAGGAATGAGCACAGAAGGTTCTTCCACTTTGCTTTTTAATCCATGAAAGCTGCGTCATGATACAGCTCTGTCTTTCTAACCTAAATAATCTGATACTATGAAAATGGTGTTTTCCTTCCCCTAGTAATGCTGCGTTTGTCAGATCCTCATCTGCCTTCCATACATTTTAATTATTGAGTACTTGCTTGGCATGATTCTAAGATAACTATCTCTGAGCATCCTTACCCATTGGCAATACACGGGTGTTTCCTTTGCTGTAGGAATATAATTTTCCCATTGTGACAGCCTCAGGCTATCTCTCTGTGGTCACCAGAGCAGAGAACACTTGTTAAAAATGGATTTGTCTTTCCAGGTATTATTTTCATGCTTGCTGTCATCTTCATGTACATTGTTTCTAAGGATTGTTTTTGGAAATGGCTATTGCTATTGCTTTGTAAGTAACTCAGTGTGTTGTTTGCCTTCAGGTGACCAAGATTCCTTGGGAACCCCACCTATGCAGACATTCCTGGTCTCATTGGAACCTTCGAGATTATTGTTACCAGAAAGTCTCCACTTGCTACTTGTAGGATATTTATCAAACTAGAAACTGACTTCCATTCATTATTAGGATCTGCCTTTTCATTAAAATAATATTTATCATTCTCTAATATGTTTTCTATCACTTCATTCATTCATATGTTCATATCTTTCTAGCATTATAAGGAATAATGGTGCCTTTTTTATGCCTGTGATTCTGAAGATAAATTTAATGTGCTAATGAAAGAAGAGGATAATCTTTGAATTGAAGTGACAAAGTTTTACATCGACAGCATATGATGTATCATGCCTGGAAATGAGATATTGAGCAGAGGTATGAAAAGCATGACATGATTAATATCAGGATATGATAGTAAGGATTCCAGGTGACTCAACACTCAGTTTTGTGGTTTTTGTGTTTGTTTGGAAATAGAGTAAGTCAGCCTGAGCTTTCTGACATATAATTGAGACCTGAGGCATTTATTGAAGGTATTTAGAAGTTTCTCAGATTTGTTTGCATTTTCCCCATCCTTGAGTCTTGTTTTCCTTATCTGCTAAACACTAGAGTCAACTTAGTGATGGATGTTCATTTGGGGCCATGCTGTCTTTGAGATTGCTACTTGGCTGCCAGTTTACTTTGTTGTATCTTCCTTCACCTGTGGGTTATTTATTTTTATATTATTTATTTAAATTAGTTTTGAGACACAATACATTGGTTAGACATCTATATAGTTCATAAAACAATACCCCAATTGTTCCTTCCCTCCCTGGCCCTCCACCTAGCCATCATATTAATGCTACCTACCTACTCTGTGCCATGTTCCCCATCACTGTGACCAACTACCAACTACAATTTGTACTTCTTTAACCCTTCCCTCATTTCCCGCTCCCATCTCCCTCCCTCTGTCCATCACCAAATTATCCACTATATTTGTGAGTTTGTTTTTTATTAGTTTGTTATTTTTGTTTCTTAGATTCTTCATATATGTAAAATCATATGGTATTTATCTTTCTCTGTCTGACTTATTTCACTCAGCAGACAAACTTCTAGGTCATCCATGTTGCAAATGTTATCCATATATATATAGATGGGCAATTAGGTTGCTTCCATATTTTGGCTATTGTAAATTTTGCTGCTATGAATATTGAGATGCATAGATCTTTTTGAATTTTTTTTTTTTTCCCTTTGGATAAATACCCAAAAGTGCAATTGCTGGGTCAAAAGGTATATCCATTTTTAATTTTTTGAAGAAACCTCCATACTGTTTTCCATAGCAGCTGTACTGATTTGCAGTCCCACCAACAATGTATGAGTGTTCGCTTTTCTCCGCATCCTCGACAACACTTATCGTTTTTTTGGTTTATTGATAGCTATTCTGACAGATGTCAGGTGATATCTCATTGTGGTTTTAATTTTGCATTTCTATGATGGTTAGCAATCTTGAGCATCTTTTCATATGTCTATTGGCCATCTGTATTTCCTCTTTGGAGAAGTATCTGTTCAGGTCTTCCGACCATTTTTAAATTAGATTTTTGTTGTTGTTGTTGAGTTATATAAGTTCTTTTATAAATTTTGGATATTAACCCTTATCAGATATATCATTAGCAAATATCTTCTCCCAAACAGTCTGTTGTCTTTTTGTTTTGTGAATGGTTTCCTTTGCTGTACAAAACCTTTTAAGTTTGATGTGGTCCAATTTGTTTATTTTCTTTTGTTTTCTTCACCTGAGGAGATATATCTGAAAAAGAAATTACTGTTAGTAATATCAGAGATTTGACTGCCTATATTTCCTTCTAGAAGTTTCATGGTTTTGAGTCTTGCATTTAAGTCTTTAATCCATTTTGAGTTTATTCTTGTATATGGTATAGAAGGTAGTGCAACTTTTTTTGCATGTATCTACCTAATTTGCCCAACACCATGTATTGAAGAGACTGTCTTTACCCACGTATATCCTTACCTTCTTGTCATATATTAAGTGCGCTATAGGCGTGGATTTATTTCTGGTCTCTCTATTCTGTTCCATTGATTAACGTATCTGTTTTTATGCCAGTACTATGCTGTTTTTGATTAGTGTAGACTTGCAGTAATAGTTTATATCTGGTAGTGTGATACCTCCAATTTTGTTCTTCTTTCTCAAGATTTTCCATGGCTATTTGGGGTTTTTTTTAATGGCTCCATATAAATTTTAGGAATTATTTGTTCTAACTCTCTGAGAAATGCCATTAGGTATTTTGACAGGGATTGCACTGAATCTATAGATTGCTTTGGGTAGTATGGCCCATTTTAATGATGTTGATTCTTTCTACCCATGAACATGGTATATGCTTCCATTTATTTGTATCTTCTTCAATTTCTTTTTTCAATGACTTATAATTTTCTGAGAACAGGTCTTCTACCTTCTTGGTTAATTTGATTACCTGTGGGTTATTTTAATGGTAGTATTTAATTTATTTACAAATATTTTGGGATTTCCTAGATATTTTATTGTCACTGATTTCTGACTTAATTGCATTGTGGTAGGAGAACGTGCTCTGTTTTTATCGTGTTTTGAAATTTATTGTCTAGTTTAATGGCCTGGCATATAGACTCATATGAACTGACAGAGAATGTGTTAGTTATAGTGCTCTAAAGATGTAAATTAGGTCAACTAATGTGATGGTGTTCTTCATTTCTTTCATATTCTTACTGCAAATTCTTACAGCAGATCATTCTAGTGATCAACTTCTATTAGCTTTTAGTAGTTTGAATATTCTGAATAATACATTGAGGAAGACAGGGAACAACTTCTTTAATGTTCCTTTTCCCCACTTTCTTTGCCTCTTTTGCATTAATTATTAGTATTAATTATACACAGTTTAGCTACTTAACGACTGGGATTAGGAGTTTTCACAAGATTGGAAGACTCACTATTGTAAAGATATTTGTAGGAAACATGGCAGAGTGAGAGACTAGATTTTTCACATGAAACAACAATAAAGCTGAACATCTGAAATTCAATAAAAAAACCCCAAACTGCACACAGCACATCTGAGTGTGGGATCTGCGCATAAGAGCTACCAAGGTCAGAAACCTGGGTGTCCCAGGCAGTAGAATGCGAGTAATAAAGAAGCTGCCTCTTGCAGCTGGAACTCCCTTTAGGAAGAGGGGGAGGGGTGAAGGTGCAGCAACTTTCCTGAATAACCCTGCCTGGAAAAGCTGGGGCTTGTTCACAGCTGAACAGAGGGCTCAGTCATCAGGGCAGAAAGGAGAGAAGTGGGGCAGGAAGGCAGAGAGACAACAGCTGATTTTTACCAACCCAGTTGCAAACCGAGGCTGAGCTGCAGCCTGCAACTCCAACCCACTGGGCCTCTCCCCAATAACCTCAAACCAATCGTATCACTGCGGAACCCCAGGGGAATTTGAGCAAACGCTGTGGAGACTGTTGCTGACACTGACAGGAACTGAAACTGAGAGTAGAGCATGATTAAATATCTACAAGAACATTTAAAAAGCTTTATTAAGACTTTATATAAAGCAAGGATCCAAGAGGCTTAGATACCACCTACTGGAAACCAAAGAAAAGTGCCTTCTTTGCAACAGGCTAAGAGAGACCTTTATATAATAAATCATCTTTCTGGAAACACAGCAATACACTTACATTAATGCCCGGGTGGAGAAATAATCCATTAAACACCATGAACAACCAAGGTGACAAGACATCTCAGAAAAAGAGAGAAAAATTCCAGAAACAAAACAGACATAGAAATATATGACTTAAATGACAGAGAATTCAGGATGGTACTTCTGAAAAACTCATGAGATCCAAAAAAAAAAAAAATCAAATCAACAATTTCAGGAACTGAAAAAAAACAACAAACTAGATGAGCAGAACAAGGAGATTGAAACCTCAAAAAGAACCAATAGAACTTCTAGAGATGAAGAACACACTGCGAGGTTGAAAAATGAAATAGCAAGCTTGGGAAATAGAGTAACCAAATGGAGGAAAGGATCAGTGATATCAAAGACAGAAATCTAGAAATAAATCAAAGGAAGAGAGAGAAACTGAAGAATAAAAATAATGAAAGAGAAATTCAAGAACTAGCTGATACCATCAGGAGAGGAAACATAAGAATAATGGGCATTATCAAAGGTGTATTCCTTTGAAAAGGAGCAGGGATTAGAAAGCATTTTCAGACAAGTAGTTGATGAGAATTTCCCAATCTAAGAAATGAGCTGGAGCTTGGTATTCAAGAAGTCAAAAGTATACCCAATTTATCTCAACCCAAAAAGGCCCTTCACCAAGACAAATTGTATTAAAGTTATCAAAAATCAACAACAAAGACAGAATTTCTCAAGGCAGTCAGGGAGAAAAAAACAGTACTAATAAAGGTAACCATTACATTATTACCAGACTTCTCAGCACAAGGCTTACAAGACAGAAAGCAATTTGAAACCAAATATTTAAACTACTTAAGTGAAAGGAACTACCAGCCTAGAATAATGCAACCAGCTAAGCTCCTTTAGATATGAAGGAAATTAAGATGTTTTTTAGACATACGAAATTTAAGGATTCTCCACTACAAGGTCTTTGCCTACAGGATAGAGTGAAAGGGGTTCAGTTTGCCTAAACAAAATAACAACAAAAATAACATAATTAGGAGTAAAGTGACTATCAGGCCATTAAAGCAGAGGAGTGCAAACCTGACAGAACAGGGCATTTATAAGCTTAAGTAATAAGAAGAAATTGTTATAACAAGATAGTAATGAACGTTCAGCATACATAGGAACAAATTGAAATAACAATGACCTGAAAAGGGGAGAATTCAAAATCCCAATTACAAGGGGCATGGAGATTAAGGCCACACAGAAGAAATGGATGACTGGTATTTATATAATTATCCTTATATATTTGTAATAATTATCCTTTATATATTTGCCAAAGATTAAGAAATATTGTATATAACATAAAACAAGACGAACCAGAGGGAAAACCCACAAAACAGCCAACCAAAAAACAAAAACAAAAACA